>CABHPR010154711.1:0-33093 GCA_902168415.1 Peromyscus melanophrys | reverse complement strand
GTCTAAGTATAAATTAGTGGACCTTTTACCCATAGGGATATAATGAGGAGTTCTACTTGACTTCTGAATTTAGTGTCAATCTTCAGATCAACAATGGCATCATGGAGGCAGCAGAACATACCAGCATTTACAGAGCACCTACTATATTGCTGGGCTTTGTGTGCAACATTAGCCTTTAAATACTGGTGTTACCAATCATTTATCATGTAGCCTTGAGGGATGATTTCTTCATGGTCTATTTTCCTTATCTGTATGCAAATGATGTATAGTAATGATACTGTATCTTACGATTGGAGGAATAAAGTTAAGACAGTGTTTATATGAAATAAAGTCAGTGTTTAGCAGATTCTAAGCATTCAGTGTATACTTGCTAACAGTATTATTGTTATTTTTTAAACACATTTTCTAGTTGGAGAGATTGGGTTACAGAGGCCTTAAAGAGAATGTCACACAACACTGAATGATAACATTGGAGTCTGCAGTACCCTGACAAAAGATGTTGTGCTAGCCTTTGCTTGCAGATAGAGCTGGCCTTGAACCCAGGAGTCCAGTGCAAATCCTCAAGGAGCCTAGAGGCATGAGTGCAGTGATAGTGTTGCCCAGAAGTTTTCCATGGTCTAGATGTGTGACCTGATAAAGGAAGAAGGATTGCAAAAACACATCCGGATTTCTCTTCATCTCTTGTAACTCCTGTGAGGGGTGGTGGTGGGGGCAACAAAATTATTTTTGCGTGCTCTGTAGCCTTGCGATAGAGCTCTTCTACAGACAGGAGAAGACACAAAAATAAAAAGAGGTATTCAAACTTGTAGTAGCTAATAGCAGACCAGTTATCTGTGCAGTCTTGGGAAATGTAACACACCCGAGACTCTGTTCTCTCCATACTAAGTTATTAAGCTACTGTTTTTAAACACCACTCTGCACTTGGACAGTGCAGTGTGCTTCATAGGTAGATATTACTTCAATGGATAATCATAACACATTGGTAAGACTGGGACAATTACTGTCCTATTTTGTAAATCATCAATTAAAGCATAAAGGAGTAAAACAACCTGCACAGTCTCATATAGCAAGGAAGTGGCATTATGTTTGTCCCTAGACAGTATGACTCCCAGTCCTACTCTCTTACCTACCATACTTAGAGAAGTTTGGTTATGAATTGTAATTTACCACCAAGGCACCAGTAACATTGTGACCCAAATCACTGTTGGTGATCAGGTTAAGTTGCTTTTTCTTCTTTCCTTACAACTCTTTTCCTCATTAGAATCATTATTTTTTCCTATTTTAAAAAAAAAAACTATGATAATATTTGTATGGGTAAATGACTGGTTTGATCTTCACCCTGGAATTAAAGATGAATCAAATGTTTACAAGAGGTTAAGACACAGTGAGCTAAGCACACTTGTACAGAGCTGGATACACAGCCAGGTGTCCACCACGAGGCAAAGTATTTAATGCCACCACAGAAGAGCAGCAGCATGGGAATGTGATTAGTGTCCTGGAATCAGGACTGGACAAGAGGCATTCACCACTTTTAGATGCCTAACCACCAATCCTCAGATGGAATATGTGGGATCAGCATGGAGACTTCATCAAGAATTGACAGTGTCTGTGTCGATCTTTAGTTGTCTGGTTGTTTTTAGTGTTCTTGCAGAAAGATGGACTTTCTCAAATCATCTGTCTCAGTGGCTTTATTATTCAAGATACTATGTTTCATTATAATTGATCTTAAAATATTTGTGTCTCATTTTTATCCCTTTAGACGAACTACATAGGAAATTTTTAGTGAACCAGGACTTTCTCTATCACTTGAGTGAAAAAAGAGGTCTCTATACTTTAAAAAAGGACATTTTTGCATTGTGAAGATTTCTTTTATTTTGGGAGGTCAGTAGTGTTCAAAGCCTGTAAAATAGGTCTATACAATGTTTTCACATAGCTTTTCTTGAGAGGGCTATCATTTTTTTTTTTTAAATCATGTTGTTTCTTCAATGTCGGATAACATTAAATCATTCATCTGAACTGCTTATATATTTCTATACCTCTTCCTTTTATATTTTAAAAATATAATCAGATTAATTCCTTTGTATACTTTTGATATCAATACAGAAATAACTTAAGCTGCTCATAAGTGATCATGTCTACCTGTGACATTAAAATGGGGATACTTTTTCTCTGCTTGGGAATTCAGTTGGAGTTTTAGGTGTTCTGCTACAAGCAATTAATTAGGTACAATGACCTGAGGCTTAGAGAGTGGGTCAGGTCTTTGGGTATCTCTTAATATGATCATTCCCAGTTAAATCTTTGTTAAATTTATCGTTGGAACAGTCATGCTTAGTAAAAAGAATCCAAGGCACAGGGAGACTTTGCCCCACTTCCTTTACTTCTACAACACAGTGTCTTAACCAATTCCAAACATTCAGTACAAGTTTGATATATTATTGCTATAATTACCCCCATTCTACTGAATTTTAATCTGTTTGTGAATCTATTCTCAGGCTCATCTTCCATCTGGCAATATGGTATGTTTTGGCTGGGCTGCTTATATTTCAAGGATCTTCTTTTGTGTATTAAATAAAAGGATGTGTGTACATCACATATGTTGGAACATTTGCAATTAGTTGGTATTACTCTCTTAAGTGACTGGGCAGGGAAGGCAGGCTGCCAGCCTTGGCAATCTTTTCAGATTCCTTCTCATGCCAATTTGCAGTTTGTGATGAAGCTACATTTTTATCAGGAGGGTTTTATTGAGCTTTGGAAATGACTACTTCTTCAAGTGACTAGGTGGATTCTCGGCTAAAGTTATTTAAATGACTTCTTCCTAAAATATATTTCCATGCAAATGCTGAGAATAATACCTTGGAAAACTCAATATGGGACAGACATTCATGTTTTTACATAGAATTTACTCTAGGGGAGGAGCAAATGTGAATGATTTTTTTCAAAGGCACAGCATGTCTTTGTTGGTTACATAATAACAGAAACAGCTGACTAAATATTTTAATTCAGAAATATGGGGGACTCTGAAACTGAAAATTCTAACCCAATAGTACTTTTTTTTGGAAATCATACTAAAGCTATAGTCATGCTGAAAGGGGAGAAGTTTGTGGAGGGAGGCTATCACACAAAGGGCTTATAAACTGTTTCTGGACCTGAAAGAATGTATTGTTATGGAATTCAGGATTGATTCACTGAAAATGAATCAGCAAAATCACATGTCATATTCTCATGGGCAGAATGGCATTCCTGATTTGTGAATGGAGCTCAAGAACACAAAGAAGATGAGAACTCTAAGTACTGGAATGATCAGAGAAGATGACAAAGAAGAGATGGGCTTTTGTTCGTATTGAAGGGGAATGACGAATAAGATGAAAGCAAGTTAGAGGAAACCATGGCCCTGCATCCCAGGGACAGGAGGGGTGTGTTAATGCAATATTGAATGGAAATACATTAAATAGAAACTTAAAGCACTATAAAACAAATCATAAAATAATTACTTTAAAATAAAATTAATGATTTTTCAAAACATTTTATTTAACCATTTGCATTCCTTTTTGAGAGGTGTTATATATTTGTTGTGTGTGGAATAAGGCATTTTAAGTTTTAACTCAAAAAACTATGAAAAAAATAACACAATGCAATCCAGTTCTTTGGAAAGTCTATTATTGACATTAAGTATCTGAAGTAATTGTATGTATTTGTACACACATACACTCGTGTACACACATGCATATATACATTACACTCTCTCTCACACACACATATACACATCCACTAGATAATCAGAAATAACTTAATAAAACTGGATCATAATGCACATGGTTGAAAGTTCTATCCTTTGTTATTTTTAGCAATCACTAATTTGAAAATATAGTTGGAAATGTACATGCCAGAGATTTCAAAGTGACATTTCTCTTCACTGCCTAGTCATATCTCAGGCATGGTGTTCCTATAACCTTAATATATCTGTGACATTTATTTGAGAATGCTTGCTATGAGACTCTTCATTTTGAATTTCCTGGGTTTGTGTATATATTTCTAAATCTTATTCACAATGTTACATTTTTCAGAAGTGAAGGGTTTTATTTTTTAATATGTTTAATCTGCTTTATGGATGGCTACTCCTGTGTTTGAATGGCAGAAACTTCTTGAACTAAAAGAAGAAATTTGCAGGACTTTTTAAAGGTAGCAGCAGGGAAGGACAGGGTAATATGGACTCTAGTGTAGGGGAAGTAAGAAACTGGATCCCTGTTGTCTTTGCCTGGTCACCTCTTTTGGCACAGTAGACCAGACATGTGCACATTTGGTAACATAGCTGCTCAAGGTTCCTAGGCTAGTTGTCCTGAACTCCTCTAGCCTGTGAAGTTTCCTGAAAAGTTTATGTAGTTTGAGCTATGTGCCAAATACAATTTGAAGTCCTATAGCACAGAGATGGTAGTGGAGAACCCATTTCTTGGTGTCAGCTGCTCCTCTCATTGGTCTCAGGTAGGCTTGTAAAATTGCAGTTGAGTTGAAGAACAGAGAAAAAGGGAGGAACAATTAAAATGTAATTATACAACCATGAAAATTATAGCCTTTTGCCAGTTCATTGTTTACAATTATGTAAATAAGGTTGATGTATACTTTGTATATGTGCATGCAACCTCCTTTCCTAAAAAAAAATCCTTTTCATATTAGCGCCTACCTCCTTTCTTAAAAAAATCCTTTTCATATTAGCATCTACCTTCTTTCTTCAAAAACAAGCCTTTTCTTATTAGCATCCTATAGACATTCATGCAGAAAGAACTTAGGGTTTTCCACTTTTTAGTTTAAGAATAAAACAATGTGTTGTTATCAATGCAGAAAAAAAGATTCCAAACAGATTTCTGGTGGAATAAAGTTTGCCTGCTTTCACACTTGGGTAACTGACCTTTAGAAATATAAAAATTTAACTTGTAAAATATTTTTTTTCTCCTCTGAGCTCTGAAAACCAGACTCCTGATGAAAAATAAAAAAAGAGACTAAACTTAAAGCATAAGATGAAAATTGACACCTAAGGTAGAAGCAGAATCGGGGGTTTAGAGGTGGAGCTGAAATGTCTTTGTTTGGCAGGCCTGGCTACTTCCATTATATTAAGCCACAGGGTGTAAGGTTTTAGAAGGAAATTTCTGGAAACTGTAATTTCCTGTGGTTGTAAGATTGGATTCTGCAGTGTTGCTATTTAGAGGAAGAAAGTAGCTATGCTTATCAGCAACTGGGATAAAATAGCTGAGAATGATGTGGATGGAATCATGTAGAAGACCAGAGATGCTGGTAGAATACCCACCAGAGATGAAGTACCAGGATCTGTCCCACCCCAACCAAAGAAGAGTAAAGAGACTGGTGTCCAGTCCTGAATTCCAGAGACAGCAAACAATGTGGCTCTAACAAACAATAGCATCCATGAGTCCTAACAGCAAAGCCCCAAAAGATGTGGGCTCTGGTGGCATACATCTTTAATCTCAGTACGTGCCCAAGCATTGGCTGACAGATCTTTGTGAATTCAGGCCAGCCAGGGCTATGTAGTGAGACCCTGTCTGTGGCTATCTTGAGTTTGTTAAAATGTCAGCCCCAGGAAAAGGACAACAAAGAGTTAGATGGTAGATGATAAAGGTTGATGTCTAGCTGCATCATCAAACAGGTGATACAAACTCACTACAAGTTTCTTTAACTCACACCCAACACTGATAAAGTAGTCAAGAATCTAAGATTGCCCTAGTCTAAAACTAACTACTATTATTCTGCTGAAAGAACATAGCAATAAAATGGCTCCTAATGACATATTTCTGTACCAATAAATCAGTGCATTGCTCAACCCTCATCAGAGAAGCTTCTTCTTGCAGGAGATGGGAATTAACATAGAGCAATGTTAATGTGCAATGTGCAAAGAGTGAGAGACTTTGAGACATTCTCCCAAATGGGATGTGTTTATGAAACACCTCCCCTCAAAGCTCAGGGGTTTATGTGGAAGAGGAGGCAGGAGGATTATCAGAGCCAGAGGTGATGGGTGACTGTATGGAAACAGTATCATACAGGGAAAATAGGGCCGATGCACATATGAACTCACAGAATCCATAGCAGCATGCATAAGACCTGCACAAGTTCAAAACAGAAAATCCCAGTCTGGAGAAGGCAATGGGCACACAATTTCTAATCAAGAAACTGTTTCTAATGGATCCTTGCTGGGAAAAGAGTAACCAGTTTCCTCCAATGGAGTGACACCGAGATGTCCTCCACACTCCAGGGCAGCCCCCAACCCCAGGAATAGTTGGCTAACAAAATGTATCTCATGTTTTTTTTTTTATTTGTGTGTGTGTGTGTGTGTGTGTGTGTGTGTGTGTGTGTGTGTGTGTGCGCTCTTTGTTTGGTTTTGGAATTTATTATCAGATTGGTTTTTTTTTTTTTTTGTTTTGATTGCCCTTTTTCTGGGGGACATAAAGAACATGAAGTAGAACAGGTGGGTAGGATATGGAAGGAGTTGGGGGAGGGGAAAGAATATGATCAAAATATATTGGATAAAAACTTTAAATAAAAATAGGATAGCTGATTTAAAAAAAAAAAGAACTCAATCCCATAATCTTCCTGACCACACTTGAGGCTGATGAATCAGTCATTGCAGGTATGGCATCTTTTCCTGGTAGCAGAAGTTCTGGAGGACAGAGCTGAGGGGCTCCACAGTGAGTGTCCAGTGGCTATGAACCTGAAGGCTAGGCCCATGTCTGGCCTTCATTCTTCTTATAGCAGTCAGAACCTCCTTGAGAACTCACTTAGATCTTGCCATTAATCTGGCATTTGGGGACTAGCATCACTAGTGACAAGGCATGTTCCAGCATGAACCTCTGCATCTAGAGTTCTCTATTTGCTTCCTAAAACAGTCTGTTTCTCAGGAGGCTACCAGGTAAGGACTCTGGGTAGTCAGGCTCTACGGCCATAGCTCCTGTTTCTAGAGAAGATTATAGTTGCTTGAATCTTTTTTTTTTTTTTTTGGTTTTTCGAGACAGGGTTTCTCTGTGTAGCTTTGCGCCTTTCCTGGAGCTCACTTGGTAGCCCAGGCTGGCCTCGAACTCACAGAGATCCGCCTGCCTCTGCCTCCCGAGTGCTGGGATTAAAGGCGTGCGCCACCAATGCCCGGCCAGTTGCTTGAATCTTAAAATGGTCTTAGAATAAAAAACCTGGAATCAGATATTGGGGTAAATGCTGAAAGATCAGAGAGACAAAAGAACAAGCCACTGCCACCACCTCTTACCTCACCAGCTTCTCTTGGCTGAAAAAGCATCTGCCAATAGGCATCTAGCTGAACGGGCTTCCTCAGCCGAAAAGCCTTTCGTTCCTGTCTCCTCACATTATGTACCTTTCTCTGCCCAGCCATCACTTTTTGGTATTAAAGTTTTGTGTGCTTCCCAAGCAAAGGCATGAGATCTTCTCAAGTGCTGGGATTAAAGGTGTGTGCCACCACTGCCTGGCTCTGTTTCTCTCCTAGACTGAGTCAATCTCATGTAGTCCAGGGTGGCTTTGAACTCAGGGAGATCCAGACAGATCTCTGCCTCCTGAATGCTATGTGCCACCACTCCCTGGCATCTGCATTTAATCTAGTGGCTTGTTCTGTCCTCTGATCTTCAAGCAGGTTTTACTAGGGTGCACAATATGTTACCACAGGCTGTATTTAAGGTGTGTAAGAGTTGAGTGGACAGGCTATTTTTAGATGGCATCTCATTTTATGAAGGAAATTGTGTCAGGGTTTTAGTGGCAAAATCAGACCCCTCACCTTCAAGTCTCTTTACAAAGAGAGGCAAGTGCCTGCTTTACCCAATATTGAAGAACTTTAAGATCCTGAAAGGAAATAATAAAATCAGTCTCTTCACTTAAAAATATTTCTTAAAGAAATGGAACCCACACTTTGCCTCTTGAACACATTAATTATTTGACTTTGTGTGTTTGTGTATTTATTTTAACTTAGGTCTGTTTTGGTCTCATCAACGATTCTTCCTGGAGGTGGGGACCTTTTCACAGTCATTGACTCCAATTTTGTTGAACTAGTGAGCAATTTAGATTTGGACATTTATTTAGCTTAATTTTGCTCTTTTAAAAAGAACGTTGAGAAGAATGTCAAGGCAACTCACAGAAACTCCTTCCTCCACTCCTCTAAAGGTTGCTATTTTTAAATCAAGTGGTTTTTTTTTTAATTGCAGCAGCTTTCTGAGGCTATTAGGCTACTATTCAATTAGGTACTGCTTCTGTGTATACAATGGCACCCAGAAGCTTTAAAGTGTGCATGCAGCTTCAGAAATGTTTCATTTGCTACCAGGGAATAGCTTAGTTCAGAGCAGCACGAGGGAAATCGAAAGGAGAAAATAGGGTACTGTTTCTCATCCCTGCAGTTATGAAGGAAAGGCAGAAAGAGCAATGGGAACAGACACACACTGTGTGTGTCACCATGTTTGACCCCCACAATGCCCATTTCACTGATGAGAAAGCTGAGGTTTAGAGAGTGTTGTGATTAGGATAGGAACTGTCTCCTTTGGGCTCATGTGTGGAACACTTGGTCCCTAAATGACGTTGCTTTTCGTGGAGTTTCTGGAAATTGTGGAGCGCCCTAGTTAGAAGAGGTGGGTTCCTGAGCTACACAGGGCCGAGCAGTCCTGGACTGAACTGTCCGTGTCCGTGAGATAAAATCATTCATCCTTTGAGTTACTCACGTCTGATGCTGCCATAGAGACACGGAAAGTAATTAATACAGAGAGGGAATGACTGACAAGGAGACATAGGGCCAGGGCTGCTGCCTAATTTGATTCTACAATTTCAGTCACCCTTCACCATCTTAGTTGGGTAAGATGGCTCTTCACTAAACATCTTATGTAGTTTCCTGCTGTGACTTTTTTTTATCTGGGCTGGAAATGTTCTGTTCTGTCGTTTTTTAAAATTTTATCATGATATAGGATTCAGATGAAATCCGATCTCCCTCAAGACCTTTTATCCCTTTCTAAGGAGGCCATTATTTTTTAACCTTGTAAATCTCTGTATCAGCAGTTCACAACTTGTGTATCATGACCCCTTTGGGGGCCAAAGGATCCTTTCACAGGGATCACATAGCCGATATCCTGCATATTGGATATTTACATTGTGATTCATAACAGTAGCAAAATTACAGTTATGAAGTAGCAATGAAAATAATTTATGTTTGGGGTTCCTTACTCCTGTATGACAAACACTAAGCCCACTGGGCCATCTCCCCAGAAACAATCCTATTTGATTTTATGTACAAAGCTTGGTTGCCTACTTGAAGGCCTGCTTCTTAGGGGAAAAGGCTGTTTCTCTTGCTTGCCTTCTTTCCCTCTTCAGACACAGTGACTATGGAGAATGCACCAGTTGGACTTGAATGTCCTTCAGATAATCTGAAAGTGACTCTGAACTGTAGATTTCTTTGTAATACATAGAAATTATATTTATATTGCAAACTGAATTTAGCCACCTCAAATGCAGCCCTGAGGACTGATTAGAAAGATGATTAAAATTCGAGGTGCAAATTTCATGTCATATTTGTAGAATTAGTGTCATATTATCCATTTTCATATGCAAATCTAGGAAAACACAAAAATTGATTTTCTTCTCTTTGTGGAATGAATTGCCCTCTAGTCCTCTAAACCATGGGGGATTCTTTAATAATTTCTTATTTTGAAATTGTGCCTGTGGAGTCAATTAAAGGTAAATGCAAGAGTGGTTAAAGTTCTTTAAAAAAAAAAAGTGAATGACCCAGCCTGCTCTACAGAGCAAGTTCCAAGACAGCCAGAGCTGTAACACAGCAAAACTCTGTCTCAAAAAACCAAAACCAAACAATCAAACAAACAAACAAACAAAAAACCCAAAATAATGAGTGAAGGACAAAAAGCCAAAAAACGCAACAAAATTTGTAATTATTAAAGAATATGTCAGTAGAGACTTTATCTTATTCTCATGCTCTGCTTCACTCTCCTCTCTTGTTTCCTTCTCTGGTCACCTTAAAGTTAATTTCAGATGTGACCAAGTTGTCCCAGGGATGTGTTAACATGTAGACAATGTTCATCTAAGCAGTGTAAGCTTACTTTGTTATGTCAGATGTTTTCCATAATTGGAATACCTAAAACATAATTCCAGGGCTTGGGAAAAGTATGCAAGAATATAAGTCTTTTATAAATTAAGCTACAATTCAGCTAAAGATAAACATTTTAAATGCAGACCTTAAAATGTGAGAGTGGGTATAAGTGATTCAAAATTCTCCTAAATGAGAAGAAAAATAAAAACTGAACACCATTGATTAAGGTATTTCCTTTGAAATCTCCCATGAAAGCTGTGTGTCTAATGACCATCTGTCTTGAAAGGCCTCTGCTTTATAGGAAAATCCAGTCTATTCCTCATTGGTGTGAATGAATTATTAGTATAAACTTGAGAGAAATCAGGTTAGGAGACATGTACACACACTATGGGACTTTGGAAACAAATCCCATTCACTCTGTAGTATTTTCAGGAAGACGAAATGTTCTGACTTTGACCCTGGTTGGGAACGCAAAAAGACTGTTGGGAAGTTTCACTTGTTTGAGATCTGTAGAAGTACATCATTCATGAGAATGATGAGCCGCTGGAGAAGAGAATTAATGTTGGCTTGTTCAGAAGTCTGTGCCCTGAGGAAAGCCTAGTTTCACAATTCTAATGTGCATTACTCACACAGATGCATAGTTCATGTGTCTAAATAGTAGTCCCCCCCCCCCCAAATATTCTTCTCTTTGTTTGAGGGACAAGATTGAGACAAAAATAGATTTGGTGAATAATATCAGGCCTCAGTAGCTGCTTTCTCCCAAATGACAGCAAGGCCTGATGGGAAGAGACATGACGTTTTTTCACCTTATATGGGATTTTCTCAAGAGAGTGTGTGTGGCAAGATATCTTTCTTCAGAAGTTGACTTAACATTACTCAGGTTCAGTGAAGGAAAGTTGTACCTAATAGAACCTGTTTTATTCAAATAAAATCATGCTCCTTCCAATCGGTGATCTTGAAATTTAAACAGATTATTCTCTTGTGGGAGTGTCAACTTCCTACACTGACTGTGGGCTGAGTATGTACTTTTCTTTATTAACAATATGGGGCATAAAAATTCAAAGATGTGTACACCAAGTAAGACTCAAGAGCTCTAGGACCTACAACCTCTGTAGCTGACAAACCTGAAGATCCAGATTCTGCACTGTTGAGCAGAATCTCCAGGTCACTGTGGTGGGTTATCTGGCTATAGTTTTTAATTGCAATAACCTTGAGACATTTTTTAAAGACACACTTTTATCTATATTTTTCAAAAGTGACAGTACATATTTTAGACAGATATTTTGGTTCATGCCTGTAATCCACTGGGGGCTGAGAATCATCATGGATTGAGAACAGGCTGCCCAGTGAGGTCCATGCTAACCAGTGCAATAGAATAAGACCCTGTCTCAGAAGAAACCAAGGAACAAACATTAAGTTTTTTATTGTATAAAGATGAAGTGCCACTAACTATCACAGGCAGTTGGATTTAAGAATTCATGATTATTTCACTTTAAATGAGCATCATATAAGAATATGGGAAATACAGGTAATACATATTTACTTAAAGAAGTAAGATATTGAATTTTAGTACTTCAAGGGTGGATATACAAATAATAATTGTGGTGGTTTGAATAAGAATGGCACCCATATGCTCATATATTTGAATGCTCAGTCATCAGGAAGTACCACTATTTGAAAAGGATTAGGAGGTATGGCCTTGCTGGAGGAAGTGGGCTTTGAGGTTTCAAAAGCCCACATCAGACCCAGTGTCTCACTCTCTCCTGTGTTTATGGGTCAGTATGTAGAACTTTCAGCTACTGCAGCACCATGTCTGGATGTATGCCACCATGCTCCCCACTAAGATGATAATGGACCAACTCATGAAACTGTAAGCAAGACCACAATTAAATTCTTTCATTTATAGGAGTTGCCTTGGCCATGGTGGCTCTTCACGGCAGTAGAACATTGGTTAATACATAGGTTGGTACCAGAAGTATGGCATTGCTGTGATAGGCCTGACAATACTTTTTTTTTTGGAGGAATATGGAAGACTTTAAGACTTTGGATTAGAATATTGATTGAATGCTTTAAGCAGGGTTTAATGAACCATTCTAGTAGGAGCATGGAATACAATGCTGAGGTCAATTTGAACTGTGGGGGCCCAACACAAGAAGTTTTACAGGGGAAGAATATTAGTAAGTGACTTAGAGACCATTCTTACTATATTTTGGTGAAGAATGTGGCTGCTTTCTGACCTTGTCCCAAAAACAATCTGCCTAAAGCTAAAACATTTTGGATTAATGGTGTTGGCAGAGGAGATTTCAAATGAGCCTAGTGTTGACTGTGTTGTGTGGTTATTAGTATCATTCTTATGCAGATCTGTAATGAAAAGGAGCAAGCTGAGCAAAGATAAATACAATACACACAGTTTGAGGAGAGAAGGAGCACTGGTAAGTGTAATGTTGCTAAGCTCAGATTGCTCAAGTAGATAAAAAGTTTAAAGACAAGCCAGATGCTAAATAGAATAAAGGGACTGATGACCTCAGGGCAAGACCCCACCCAGCTAAGCTTCCAACTTGTGGAAAGGGATTAACTTAATGTAAAGCATAAACAGTAAGTGAAACCATCAACAAAAGAAAAGTGATATAAATGAATGAGGGGACAAAGGTCCACCCCGGTCAAGCATTAGATCCTGGCAGCTTCAACCATGTGGTTCTGGCTTTAAAGTGAGGGATACAAGAAAAAGGTTGTGGATTCTTTCTATGGCTAAGAAGAGCTGCTGAAGCAAGGAGTCTCTCAGGGGTGTCCCTTCATGTAGGCCTGGAGAGGCCATTGCAAGAAACTGTGAAGGTGAAGTGTGGATTGTGCTGGAGACTCCAAGATGTTGGAGATACCAAAGTCATGGGGTATCTGCCAAGGAGAGCCGTAGAACCAGCCAAAGAGAGAGAAGTGTGTTGCAGTCAATAAAGCTGGAAGGTGCTGGAGTTCTAAGGAGTGCTTTGACATCAGGCATGGAGATGCAGAATTTGATGTTTGCCCTGCTGGGTGTCAGTCTTGTTTGGGTGCAGTATTTCTTCACTATGCCTCCTCTCCTCCCTTTTGGAATGGTAATGTGTATTCTGTGCCACTGAATGTTGGAAGTTTGTGATTTTCTTTCCCAGGGGCTTACAGTTAAGAGACTGCCTTGAATCTCAAAAAGGACTTTAAATGATGTTGAGACTGTGATAGAATATGGGGACTGCACTTTTGAAGTTGAACTGAATGCATTTTTTGCATTAAGATATGGCTATATACTTATGGGGACCAGGGAGTGCAATATGGTAGTTTTTTTTTTTTTTAAATTAGAATGGACTCCATCATCTCATATATTTGAATGCTTAGTCATCAGGGAATGGCACTATTTAAAAAGGATTAAGAGGTGTGGTCTTGTTGGAGGAAGTGTGTTAATAGGGGTGGGTTTTGAGGTTTCGAAAGTCCTTGTCAGGCTCAATGTCTCACTCTTTGTGCCTGTGGATCAGTATATAGGTCTCTCAAATACTTCTCTAGCACCATATCTGTCTGCATGCTGCCAAGCTCTGCTATGATAATAGTGGGCTAACCTGTGAAACTGTAAGCAAGCCCACAATTAAATATCTTTTTTTTTTAAATAAGAGTTACCTTGATCATGGCTTATTGCTCTTCACAGCAATAGAACAATATCGACTCAGACAATAATTCATTACTAACTTTAAAAGTTTATGTTAAAGCCATGTATGCCACAATTTGAAAAAGTGAAAAATGACAACCATCTCAAAATAATCTTGTAAATTTGTTTAAATATATGTAAAGTACATGAAGGTAAAGAGCTAATAATTTAATTGTATTATATAAATATATTAAACACTATAGATATTTGTTTGGGAAGCCTTTGATAAAATTCTGTTTCTAATGCTGTGACACCACAGCCCATGAAAGTTAAATATACTTTTGCAATATCAGAGTATACAGAGTGGAGTTTATATCGGTTCATGTTATCTTGTGATTTGGGGTGGGGACAATCTTCCATTTGAACTTTTGAGGTTTAATGTTCTACTCAGAAGATCACTGAACAGAGATCATCACTCTCCAGCACTTTGAATGACCCTGTGCCCATTTGTGGCTCAATTTTATACTTTGTTCTCCATTCTTAATGTTTGTCCTGAGGACTAACAAGTAACAAGTTCTCTGATTTTTAAGTTTTACAGGTGAGATGATTTATAAGTTGGATGTGTTTCCTGACACACATTACTGCTTAAACCTTAGCAAATAAGTTTGATATGTGTGGAGTACACATCACAAAGAAGACAGATGTTTTATGTATTCACTTATGTATTATGTATTTTTTCTAGGTATATTGTGTCATATCTTTTTATACTGATATAAAATTAGATAAGGCTGATGACTCTTTAGATCACGTTTTTCTGATGTGAGCAGTGAAGTCAGGATTTGGAAGTTCATTTGTGCTATGTGATTAAGTTCATTAGCTCATTTTGATTAACCTAGGAAATTCTACTAGAAAAATAATAACAGAGAAATAAAACTCTGAAAAGGCTGAGTATTCTTGAGAATCAAAGTTTGAAAAGAGACGGAATAGCATTCCTTGAAGGAGGTAATGAAAATGTTTAGGTATTAGGGCCCTTGGAAGAATATTTCCTGATAAATGGCCCAAAAACTCCAGCATCAAAAGTGTTGAACTGTTTCAGCTGGGATGAACTTGCCTGTAACTTCTCTCAGTAAGTCAGCCCATATCCTCCAGTTCAACATTGCATCTGAGATTTTACCATACTGGAGATTAAAGATGGATTTCACTGACTTTCCAATCTGAAAAATAGCATCATCTGAACATTCCTGGGTTAGAGCTTCACAAAGACTATATTTTATAATCCTCATTACAGTGTCAATATTGCCACAGTCCTCATTAACAGCTGAGCACACTGTAACCCAGAGAGGTTGGGTAACTTGCCTAGTTTCACACAGCTTGTAAGGTCTGGCTTCAGGATTGAAAATTAAAGAACTCTGAAGTCTCCCCACCATACTAAAATATTCTAATTATACAAAATTCCACTGTGTCATTCTCATGCATGCATTATAACATACTTGGATGATATTTCTCCTAGCTAAGTATGTGAAATTCCAAATACGACAGTGTCATCAGAAATGTTACTCTATTTTTTCATTTGTCTCCTGAATTGATTAATTAATTTGCTTGCTTATTTGCTTGGTGGCACTGGGGATGGAACACAAGGTCTCAAACATTCTAAGTAAGTGTCCCATCGTTGAGCTATACCTCCACCCTGTCCTCTGAATCCAGATCTGTCCTGTGATTGAGGTTGTTTAAGACAGGGTATCACCGTCTTATGCTGGACTCACTGAGATGGGCCTGTCTCTATCTCCTGAATGGTGGGATTAAAAGAACGAACCACCACACTCAGCAACTTTTTGGTTATCTTAAAAACACTTCATTTTGAGGAGCCTGGAGAGATATCTCAATAGTTTAAGAATGCTGGCTGCTCTGGAAGAGGACCAGATTCAGTTCCCAGAACCTACGTCAGGCTGCTCACAACTGTCTATAGCACCAGCTCCAAAAGATCTCCTGCCCCCTTCTGGATTCTGCTGGCACTACACTCCCAGTGCACATACCCACTCAGACAGACACATATACACATAATTAAAATATACATTAAAAAAGGAAATAAGTAAATAAAGAGTAAAAACTATTTTACTCTTTTAACATGGCTTTTGGAACTTGAAAAAATGAATGACTTGCTTGTATTATTATTATCATTATTATTATTATTATTATTATTATTATTATTATTATTTTGTATGCATTTTGTTCGGCATTTACATAAATGTCAATTAAGTTATGCAGTTATTCTAAATATTGTCTTGAAATGACTTATTTCATGGTGACAGACACTTGGAGGAGCCAGTGCTTAAAGCCAAACAGGCAATTTTTGTTTGCTCATTCAGTCTTCAGAATTGTCTAAAGTTCTAGAACACTGAATAAATGTCTCCAGCTCTGCTCAGATCTTCAGGACTGGGAGAAGGTGGTGGGGTAGGGGCAAGCCTCAATCACCTTTATATTTTGCAACATAGCTTACTATTCTGAGGAACAGTCATTCTTTAGCGACAGTAAGTGCTAACTATCCTGAGAACTGCACACCACTTCACTTTGATACAGCCAATTGAAAGGCTCCATCGGGAAGAAGGTCGCACTACCATATTGGTCAATTTGTGGATCAAAGCAAGTCTGAGGTCTTTTGCTGGGGAGAGTGGTCCTATTGTTTCCATGCAGTCATTTAGCTGAGGGATTATGAAAATACCCAGCTCTGCTACAGGAAGCAAATGGGCTTTGCATGATTGTTAGGCAGCTTTCTCATGTCATCCCCCCGTGATGGAGACAAAAGCATTTGGATTTGGAGCCTTCCTAAGCTGTCTGTATAGAGCATATGCCATTCCCTCCGTCTTTATTGCTATTCATATTGAGGTCAATTATGAGCTGCTGTTTAATGTCACCACGAAATTGTTCAATTATTTTTGCTCAGCATCTAAGCATCTATCCTCAAAGGGATTTAGGCTGAGTGGTATTAATGCTGAGGAATTCTTAGGAAGCCACTGGCTCTAGATGGCTTTTATTTTGTGTCTCATCCTTCCCCAACTATGAAATTCAAAGTTCTTCGTAAGTCAGTAATGAATAGCTTGATGTACTATCATCTTTTGAGTAATAGTGACAGAAATGGACATTGTTCCCTTCATGGTAGTGGAGTAGCAATTGAAAAGAAGCTCTTATTCCTGACAGTTTTTCCTTATTCCTCATAACTAAACTTTTCCAGAGTCACAAGAGTTTGTGTTCAGCTGTATCTAGGTAGGAAATCATTAGGGTGAGTTCTCTTTTTCTAATTTAGCGTTGGAATGGAGGACCATGGTTACAGAAAAATACCTATTTTGTCGTGAATCACAAGTGTCATTACAATGTCAGTGTTTATCTGTTTGCAGTTTGCCAATAAAATATCCTTGGTTCACTGCTGCCACTGTGATTTGCAGGAAGATACACAGAGAAACATTTCTATAAACATCACATACTGGTTTGTTGGTTCGTACCTAGAAATGTTTCTTCTAATTATTCTACCTGCAGCCAATGTGGTTTTTTTTTTTTTTTAAAGTTACTCCAATTGTTCCTCATCATATACCTGCTCTTGGCCATGGAATTTGATTTTGCTTTTAGCTGTGCAAAAGCAGCGAAGTGTCCCTTGGATATTTATTCACATAGGCTATCTTGTTCCACAAAAGGGTGTGTCCTGGTTGTTCTTAGGAGAAGAGATATAACTGAATGAACCTGCCAAGGAAACTCTTTGAGGTTGTTTTTGGTAGATGGAGATGTCAGACACACAGACAAGGGACCCCAAGTCAAGGCAGAATGAACTGAGAGTCTTAGAAGAGAAACAAGCAGAAGTTTGTGTGAGAATGTGCAAAGGGACAAATCTCCAGCAGATGACTTCAGTAGATGGTGAGATATTTGTGATGAACTTGAGGATAAGAGGGATATTTATAGTCAGCATGGCATTGGCTAGACATCCAGGTTGAGTAATACCAGGAGGATGCAACTCTATCATTGAAATGTGTGATTTCATCTTACTATTCTTTGTCACCACTTTTCCTGAGCCCTTCAGAATCCTCCCATGTTTTGATCTTCTGATTTTCTTCCAGCATTATACTTAAAAAATATCATTCTGTATATTGTTATCATAGTAAACTTCATGATTTACAACTTCCATCTTGGCCTTCTAGATTAATAAGTACAATAGGATTCCATTGTTTTCAAATTGAGGCAGAAGTTCTTAGGATATGATCTATTTGCTGATTTATGCCTCTTTCTACTCTGACTCAGGGTTACCTATTTATTTTTATGCCTTTATTGCATTTCTCTCTCCAGCACCAAATTCAGTCACTTGCATCTGTCCTATGTTTAGCTATGAAGAACAGGTTTACTCTTCAAGGACCATGGCTAGAATAGGTAGGGCAGGTAGAAACTACCATGATAGAGTGTTATTTTAAGAAAACATATTTATATCTAGTGAGATTTTTTTAGAGGGAGAAAGGATTGGTTGGTTGTAAGTATCAAGTAGAACTTTCAGCTTTAGTGATTATTCATATATCTTTTAGCTATACGATAAATAAGCCAACACAGAATAGCGTAATTTTGAAAGATGGTGTTAAGAATGAAAGGACATGGGATTGAAGGACTGAGAAATACCCGAAGAGAATTTTAGTTGGGGTGTGTAGCCATGGTAAGAGACATCCCACAATATTTAACAGCCCCTTTCTAAGGTATTTAATACATATTTCATATGCACTTACATGATATTGATATGGTATTCAAACAGGAAAGTGGCTTCAGTCATTCATTCACTAAATAATTATCCAAAAGGTTATTGGCAAGGGATACATTTGTTTGGGTGTCTGCTTGATTTTACTTTACTTTTCTTCCTTCTCTTGACTCTTATAAGAGATTCTAAAAAACTCATGCCAGCGACTAAGAGAAACCACATTGAAAAAACAAAACAAATCAACTTGGAAACCCAGAATCCAGCTCAGTGGGTTTTTCAGGCTCAGTTTATATCCTCCTCACACATGCTTCAGCTCACTCAGTGCCTGACCTACTTGGCTCCTTGTGGTGTTGGCTCTTCTTTCTGATCTGTTTAGACTTGGTTAGTGGCTGTAGCTTGTATGCCTACACCATTAGCTAGACAGACTTCCAAGCAGCACAACTGTGAGCGGCCAGTCTTCTGATAGGCCTGCCCTGAGAGCCAGGCTGCCAGGAGCAGCATCAGCTGCTTAACTCTGTGTGCCCAGGCTAGGCACAGGTATCCAGAGGAAGTTTGGGGGCTATGTGGTGTGACCAGTGAGTTGTATCCCCAAACTTTCAGTCACGTGCCTTCATTGAGCCTTCTCTCTTCTCTACTGTTCATGTTTGGGCTTTGGTTTGAGAGTCATATTTAAACAGACTTCTTTATCTTTACTGTACTCTACAAATGCAAATATACTTTTTATAAAGAAAAGTGTGTATCTGTGTCTGTTCCCACTTGAGGATCATTGTCTTCCTTACTGAAACTCGTGAAATTAATTACAGTCTGTCATCCCCTCTGAATGTGTTTCAAAACTCCCATTTCAGGGGCTAGAGCACTCAGCTGGTAAGAGTACTTGTTGCTTTTGGAAAAGACCCAGGTTCAGTTCCTAGCACCCACATAGTTCCTAGCACCACATGGTTCCAGGGGACCTGGTGCTTTCTTCTGACATCATGGACACCAGGTGTACATATGATGCATATACATGCATACAGACAAAACACTCATACACATGAAATAAAATTAATAAATCTTAAAAAACATAAAAATATAAACCATTCAAAATGCATTTTTTAAAAAGTAGATGAACCTTTCCTTGCTATGGTGTTAAGTTACAGGGTAACCAAGACTAAGGATATGTGAGTTAGAATTGATTCCCACTCCCACGCCCCCCCCCCCAAATCACCTTTGATACATCAAAGAAAACATATTGTGTCAAACAACGCCTCCAAGTTGGTGTTTGCAGGAATTTTCTAGTGGTTTCATTCTTTGTGACTGCTGCTTCAGATTATTTCTGGTTAGTTTCTCCATTTCCCCACATGGCAAGTGGGTGCCACTGTTCCACAAAGGTCAGGTGTCTTATCCCTTTCCTCATCATGTGTTGCCTCAATTGCTTTTCATTAAGAATGGGGATGAAGCACCTAACAGGGACATATACTCACCTTGCAGTACATCATGTCAGGGAATTTGTCTGTCCTTGTGCCTATTTCCTGCTGTCCTGTTCTGTGATGGGAAACACCTTGACTTCCCAGATACCACTGAGTCCCCTTCCTGTAACGCACGGTCACAGTGCTATTCTAGGAGCAGACTGCAGGTTATTTGTGAAAGTGCCATCATCATTTGCTGGCTGCTGGAAATATTTGGCTTTTAATCAGTATCTGTAAGTGTCCTGACCAAAGGCCAATGGTCACATTTCGCCTTAATCAATACTGAAAGTTAAATACTTATATGGCTTTAGACGTTTTTTTTTTTTTTTTTTTGCTTCTCATCCCTGACATTTAGACTACAATAATCAGAAATAGTATATTTACTATTGGTGAAAATGGTGTAATAGAATAGCATATCACACACTTTTTAAAATACAAATATCAATCAGCTTCATTTCAGTAATATCATTAGAGAAGAAAAATTTCCAGTCATTAAAACACCATTTTGTTAATTTGTCATTGAATATTCTTTTAGTTATTTCTCTTCATTTTTAAACTATAAAAGGTTCACAACTGTGTTTCACTTTTTTCCTGTATTAGCAACATGAACATTTCCCTCCTTGACTCAAAAGTCTTTGCTTACTGTGATACTCACTTTGGCCTGTAGAAGAAACTCACATCCCTCAGTTGAGTTTTAAGAGCCCTCTTGGTTTTCGAAGAGTCTCCCTTTAAGCACTGCTAGCCATTCCTTGTCTAGGTGCTAGAATCTTCTTTCTAATTCCACATTTGGTTGAAACATGATTTTGTTTGTACTCAAAGTGAGATCGAAAGAGGTATATTTTCATCCTTTCTAGGATCCTAAAAAGAAAGGGTACATTTTGTCATCCATTTCACTGGCTTCTCTCTTCAAATTCTCTTCTATTTGTTGAACAATTTTAAGTAAAAATGGATGACTATGTTGTTGTTGCTGTGGTTCAGATATCATTCTTTCTTCCTTTAGATCCTTACAAAATAATTGAGCATTATAAAGTCTTCAATCCTACGTAAAAAATCAAATCTCATATTAAAATCCATGCTTTTTAAACAGTGTGTGTGTGTGTGTGTGTGTGTGTGTGTGTGTGTGTGTGTGTGTGTGTGTACCATGGCATGTATGTGGACATCAGACGACAACCTGTGGAAATCAGTTCTCTCCTACTATGTGTGTTCAGGAGATGGGAATCAGTTCTTCAGGCCAGTTACTGGCTGGCCCTTGAAATCAATTGTCATGAATCCTTTAAAGTGGTTCAAATCATTTTCTTTGACTGGAAAAAAGCGATGACGATATTGTGTTAATGTTCTATGTTAGCAGTAGCTCATGTAATTGAAAGAAGATGAAACTGTGCAGATGATTTTGTCTCTTCTCTTAAGGATGGAGCTAGCTGTTGCATTCAGGATTGTTGATGGCATCTTCAAGATCAGGATCCTGTGATACTTAAATTCTGAATTTTATGTAGTAAGAAGTGATTTATTCAATTGTTATAAACACTTTAAAAAGGTTTCATTTATTTTTATTTTATGTGTGTGAGTGTTTTGCCACGTGCTTGCAGAGTCCAGAAGAGGGATTCAGAAAATCTGGATGTGGATTTATGGGTGGTTGTGAACCACTATGTGGGTACTAGGAACTAAACCTGGGTCCTCTGCAGGAGAAGAACATTTCTTAATTATTTAGTCATCTTTCCAGCCCCATAAACACTTTTTAAATAAATATCTATTGATTTAAGATTTTTGTAGCCATTTCTAATATTTCCTGGTCCTTTAATCCCAGGTTATTTTTTATAATATTTCTTGAGAATTATTGTATGCTTAACACTGTACTGGGCTTTTTTGAAAAATGGAAATAGAAAGTAAAGTGTTGTAATTAGAAAATAGACTAAATGAGTTTCACTTGTATTTTCTCTGTAGTTGTACTGTTCTGCATTATTTCTATTTTCATTACACTCTCAATATATCTCTGCTCTCATCAGACTTCTGGTTAAAATCGAACTAAACAAAAGACATTTTCAATTGAACAATTTTGAAAATAAAAAATTCACAAAAAGTTTAGACTTCACATTTACATCTTTTCATTGCGTTTTAGAATATCTAATATATTATCACATAATATTTACACCTTATCTGCAATTTTTAATTTACCTTGCATACTTTTATTTAATAAGTATTATATGTGGGCTTTGGTATGGCAATAAACTACTACTGTTACTAGTATAATCAAACATCAGTGTTTTGATTTGAGAATATAAATTACTGTCAATTTTGTGGCTGAAAAAGTATTGGCATTCTAATTGGAAGTATATATATCCTTAAATATGTAAACGTGATTCCTCTTACCTCATAGAAGGGATTCATGGAGTATTTTCACACAGTTTATGGAAATAGAAATGTACTTGTTAATTTTTGTCTATTTAGATTGTTGTTTAGATACTACAACCTTCTATAACACCACTGATTGCTGGGCTATGTACTGTGTGCTCTCCCTACTACTGAAGCTTTGATGTTAAGTTTTAGGATAACATCAAATTAGTTCACTGAGATTCACAGCTTAAGAAAGGGCTTGTCTTTGTTGAGAGAGAATGAAAGGTGATATAAAAATGCATTATTATGGGGTGGCTTCTGTGTAATTTTGGATCACTGGAATGCCAGTTGGGGAATGGCAAAGGCTAATACTCAACAGATGGCAGAGTCCTAAACCCTGTAATAATAGATGCAGTTACTCTCATTACTGCCACTTGATGACACACACAATAGTGTGAAAAGGCTTGAACTGGGTAATCATAGTAAATATACTCAAAGGGTCCAGATGCATCTCAAACAATCAGAACGGTGATGGATATTCAGGCTGAATGCCATTTCTGTACATATTCTAGGTACATTTATTGCTAGGGATTAGAAGCAACATTGCTTGTCATGGAGAGGAGCGCCACTTCCTCTTGTAATAACAAGCAACCAAAATTGACATCTGTTGTAACACAGACAGATTATTCCACATCCTTTATGATTGGGTGTCATTACCGTGCATATAAATGTAGTTTGCAGATGTTCAACATCAGAGATCAAAATACCAATTTTGCCTACAAAGGAATTGCAATGGATCTCGAAACCTAAGCACTTCTGAAAATAGCTAAGTTAAATCTTTAAGAGTGGGGATGGTAAAAAATCAGATGATATCAGAAAGAGAAAGCATCAAAAGGCATCAGAAGGTATGTGTGGATTTTCCAGAAGACCTTGATATTGCTATTTTCAGCTTTGTTAAAGCACAATTCTTGGTTTTAATTTCCAGAAGCTGTGTTTGAAATATCTTTGTTATTTTCTTCAATACAGTGGGAAAAAAACAACCAAAAGAAAAAAAAAAGGAGGCTGATGATTTTTTTCCCTGAAAGACAGAATCTGTCATTCTAGAGAATTAATTAGATCACATTTGAATATTCATAATTTGTCCTGTGTCTAATATGTAAAAATAGTTCTTGGTGATTGCAGCAGGGGGAGGTGGGTGGGTAACAATGACCTACAATGACACTATTAAACATGGTATAATAGACAAATTTCCCTTTTGAGTTGATGAATAATTTGATAATAGTTGCATATATATTTGTTGCTCTACTAAGTGTAGGAGTGATAGATGCAAGATGAAAGAAGGAACTTTTATTTGGTGGCACATTATAAAAAACCTAAGAATAAAAAGCATTATGGCTCATGGAAAACACTTTCCCCTTTCCCCAGCCAAGTAACCTCAAACCACAAACAACTTCAACCAAAGGAAAGAAACCCAAGTCACTTACTTTAACAATCTTGTGTCTGCTTGGAAGGCATGGCTAACAGTGTGGATATATTTTGCATTTGCCTCTGGGGATTTACCACTCAATATTAAAGCACTTCCCACTGTGACATTTTTTAAACCATCTCTTTCCTCTGCTGAGCTAACAACATAATGGGGATCAAGAAAGCAGTCTGGAACAAATACAGCATAAAATTCCTGCCAGGCTTTGGCAGCAGAGACATGGTGTTCAGACCTCTTTGTGCAGTGGGTCAGGATATAGGAATGCTGTCCTGTGCCCTTCAGAAGCTTCTTAAATGAATTAGCTTGGCCATATTGTAAATTTGAAATATGTACACAGCGTCCTTGGTTCAAATCTAAGTTTTTTTTTTTAGGCCAGTGACTATGTATGGAATAATGCATGTAAATCAAGAAATGATGCTGATGATACTATGAAAACCACAAAAGAGTGTCTAGTCAGTGGGAAGCCATGATCAAACAATAGGAATGTGCAATTTCTTGGGATGTTGTTAAGTCTCATTCCTTTTCTTCAGATTTATTTTTTTCTATTTCAATAAGTAGAGTACTGTTTACTGATTATATTCCTTCTAGTGCTTTTATTATAGATTCTGTTAATAGATTATTTTATTCTTAGTAGATTTCATAATCTAAATATATATTTTACTGGGGACTTGATTCTGGCTTGTCTTGGGACTAAGAAGTTTGAACACATAGTAAAGCTATTAGAAATAACTCAAAGAACTTTGAACCCAAGCAGTGAGAAAAATCACATTGGGACCTTTTAAATTTAGTAATAATAATTGGCCCATCGACAATTAATATAGTATTTATATGGATTATTGCTTAAATAGGTGTTTAAATTTTATATGCTATGGATGATTTCAGCTTAAATTAGTTAAAAGCACAATTTAATTAAGACTGATGAGATGCAGGAGGAATGCATTTGGCTTTACACTTTGTCTGAGCAGTGCCACTTTATACAGTGCTCATTTACCAGTGACAAATAAAGAAGTCAATAAATTCCTGTTTCCATCAACTAGACTAATGAACTTCATTAGTTGATCATGTTATCAGTATAATTACTACAGACCACATTTTTGCCCTTGGTTATTAATGAAACAGACTTCTGCATTGTAAAAGCATTGTCTGAGAAGAGAACTCAGTTCAGCTCTGGAATGGAATTTTACTTCCTTTCTTTCTAAACTCCCTGTTATACTTAAAAAAAAAAAACCACAAAATATCCCATGTGTCCATTTGTGATGGTTTCCACACTGTTTCTTACATAGTTTTCTCCAAAGAGATCCTAGCTCTTGGAATCCATAAATATGATCTGAGCTGGAAGCACATTTTTTTTTTTTTTTGGAGATGCAAGCTAAGATGAGATTTTCCTGGACCAGGGTGATCCTGATTCTAAGATGATGAGTGTTCTTTTATGAGAATGTATACAGACAGACAGAGGGAGGATGCCATGGGATGGCAGAGGCAGAGGTGGGAGCGAAGCAGCTGTAAGGCAGTGAACACCAAGACTGGCTTGTCCTTTGAGAGGACCCAGCTCTAGTTCCCACCACCCAGATGTGGCTCTTAACCTTCCATAACTCTAGCTCCAAGTGATACGATGCAGTCTTCTGACTTCTGCAGGCACCAAGCACACACAGATTGGCAAAGCACTCATCAACATAAAAATAAATAAGCAAACAAGCCTGTAAAAATATTTTAAAAAGGAAATACTCTATTAAAATACTCAGACAAAAATGAAAACCAAAGCACAAAAGATTTTGCATTTAATAACAAATGAATCATAAATGATTATAAGTAACTTTTTTGGGGGGGGATTTTTAAGACAGGGTTTCTCTCTGTGGTTTTGGTGCCTGTCCTAGATCTCACTCTGTAGACCAGGCTGGCCTCGAACTCACAGAGATCTGCCTGGCTCTGCCTCCTCAGTGCTGGGATTAAAAGATGTGTGCCACCTACAACCTGGCTTGATTATAAGTAATTTTAATTTAGATGTAAATCAAAACCATCACATAAAAGTATTAATAGTTATACTATAGAGGAGGTGAGGGCGGTAATAAAGTTTTTAATCACATTTAAAAAAAATCACCTTTATAAATAGGTAGATCACCAGAATGAGATTTGCACACAGAAACTTGAACCATGTCCTTCCTAAGTCTAAGAATGTAAGTCTATCTTTCTTACTATTTTACAATAATAAGATGTCTACTAACCAGACTCTTCAATTTAGAAACAATTTTGGGAGCTCAGTGTATGGAATCAACCCACAAAACCAAAGACATAATTTCAGATATTCTAGAAGCTTCTACTCTGAAATTATGTTATGGGCTCTATGTGATCACTCTGCAGACTACTCTTTGTGCATAAGAAATATAAAGAACAATTAAATAGTATAAAAGATTGACAACAGAAGGAAGAAGGAAGAGAAATACAAGCCTTAGTCAGCTCCAAGACCTGCTTCAACAGTTTTGTTAACCTGAGTGACTATGTGAAGGATCCCATGGTGGGGATGGGGAACTGGGCAATGACTGCCATTTTGAAGATGGAAGACTTAATGCGACACAATTTTAGGAGATTTTTTTCCCAATAGACTATGATTTTCTCATTTTTATCATTATAAGAGAGAAATCCCTCCTTTATTTTATGCTATGGTACAATAGCATTTTGCTGTTAAAATAATTGAGGATGATTATTTTTGCCATTTTGATTTTTAAATCCATTGGTGGAGAAAGTATTACAATATTAAAATTTACTTGTTTGATTTAGAGGTACTGCTATCAAACATGGTAAGAGTTGTGAACTTTGATTTTTTGACTTATTTGCTTGGTAGAGTGAGAGCTATGAAGAATTCATACATTTTATTTTAAGTTGCAAGTTGCTAAGAGTAACTTTATAATCTTTTTGAGCAACAATGGTTACAATTTCACATTGTTTAACAGCACCAAGAGAAAGGCTTTTAATTAAAGGAAGTGGTGAATAGGAACTTTCTTAGGAAAACTGGGGGCCTTTCTGGGAACCTAATTGTAACTTTCCTATGGAAATCCAAGCACTCTCCATGGTATGAGGTTGAATTAGCTGCAAATTTACATTTCCATATCATATATACTATACCTATCTTCATTGTAAAGGATTGCACCACTCTCGACGTGTTGGTAGCTTATACATTTTTATTGAAGGGCAGGTAGGTAGCTGCATGATAAAATTTGAGGGAATCTGTGAAGATTGCTCTTAGCTCAAAACTCCTACTATAAGCTGGCTGGCACTTGGATGTTAGATGAAATCATTGTGTTTTCAGAAAGTTTCTTTGAAAGTAAAAGCACTCTATGGGAGAAAACCATTCTATATATCACCTGCCAGAACCAAAACTCTGGGGGAAAAAAGAACATAAAAGAATCTTGACAGAGCAAAGGAGACAGGGAATTGATGAGGTTGTGAATTTCCACTGACAGTAATTAGGTAAAGGAATCCAAATGAAGTGCCCCACACAAATATGTTTCCAAGGATTCCAAGTTATTTTCTGGAATGCTGTGATTTATAATTTTTCTTAATTTTCATGAATTGATAGTGGCAAGGTAGTGGCTGCCTTGCTTGGGCATGAAGTACATCCAACTGCCACATGAGATCCTTTCTTATCAGTGCTTTGCTATTGGTATCTAGTAATCTTAATCTAGATTGCCATGGAGAGTTTTTTTTTTTTCAGAACAATTCTACTAGTGAAATTTTAGGCAATTGATTTATCATGTCAAAAATTCCCAGATATATGATATAAGACTGAAGAAAAACTCAATGTAGCTTAACATTTTATGAGCATTCTAAAGCTATCATGGCTTTATGAAAGAATTGGTTGACTTCTTCTACTTCCATTAGGAATTAAATAAGCATTTATACTCTCAGGTTATAAGAGACCCCACAAATTCTGCAGCACAATAGTAACTTTGGCATCAACTCCTGTTATGGTACAAAGAGAGAATTTAGAAAATTCAGATTTAAAACAAACAAACAAACAAACAAACAGAACAACAACAAAAAAGCAAAACATTTGAGTACTATCATGCTACCGTTCTGTGTTCCCAGTCTGCTACATTTATTCATTAAACCCTTTCCCAGGCAGACATCATTAACCTTGCTTTGTAGATAAGGAGACACACACAGAGGTCAACAATCCTGGCAAATGTTTTGTCCATTCACTGCCACTGCTGATAGGAGACAGAAATATTTAAAAAATGGAGCCTCATTTCTTTGTTTATCGTACTTGAAGTTAGCCAGGAGATGTGCCACTGCAAATCTACTTAGGCAGTGGGTTATCTATGACGAAAAACTCATTTTGATTTTTATCTTAATAAATTGTAGAAAGATGATTGATGCATTGCTCAATTTCCTGTTATTCTAGACATCTGTTTCTACATTTGTGTAACTATGCCTGAGCCTTCATTCTGCTGTTATCTTGGTGTTTCTCTTACAGAATTCAGTTGTTTCTTCTGTCATTTGCTCCATTAATTGTCTCCTTTTAGTACTTATCACCATATTTTAAGGCATGTGTGAATTTTCTTTCATCCAGATAGGCTCCATTTTAAATGCTAGCAAACCTAGTTTGAAAAAAAAAAAAGGCTTTCAAACACAGGCTATTGTCCAGGGCTTTCATAGTGCATTTCAACAAAGAGAATCTACACTCACTCAATTTGCAAACATCTGGAGGAAAATAATGTGATAATTAGAAGGCAACATGGGTTCATCAAAAACAAATCATGCCAAACTAACCTAATTTCTCTCTTTGATTTCTTAACAACCTGAGTGGCAACACAGTGGGTATTTTTATTATAGTAAGATACTCGATATAGCCTCTTAATGTTCTTAAAAGACTAAGGAAATGCAGATTAGGTAAAATGATGGGCTAATGTGGAAACGATCAAGAGACCATTATCTACCTGTGGTTCAGTATATGAGAGGCTGTGTGGTAACTTTTATTTTATTCATTGATTAACTATTAAATATCTTAAACTTTTGACCTTGGTTATAAGTATTTTTATTTTTCATAATAATAAAGGTAATTGACTGTAGGATTTTATTTTTAAAAGGCAACACTGAGAGAATGTATATTACGATTCTTTCAGTCCAAAAAAGATTGTCACAGTAAGTGACTTAATCTGGTTTTAGAAAGACAGCTGTCATATGTTTTCTCTCAAAAGCGCTTCCCAGATTTCATATAAATTATCAAAATCATGCATGTACATATGGCAGGGAATAGAAGTGAAGGGGAACAGAGAGAAGTGAGAAGGGCAAGAGGTGACAAATGGGAGTACAGGGCGTGGGGGAGAGTTTTAATGCGCAATATGTGAATCTATAAAAATGTCCTTCTGCAACAGTAGTATTTATGATGAATACAGACACACACAAACAACACGGTAGCACTGGTCATTTTCTATCTAGAAAGAAACATATCTTGGCTGTTTTTGTATTAGAAAACTACAAAATCATACACATAGAAATTACGTGCATATATTCTAAACACATATAAAGATGTATATAATTCAAAATAGAGCCCATATTCCCACTTTCCATATTGAACTAATTTTTTCACAATTTTTATTTCTGTTTACTTTTATTAGTGATATGTAAGTTTTTTATAAAAGTTATTATATACTGTAATTGTCTTAAACTTTACTTCTTTTTAATTATTAGTATACCATTAACATAGTCTTGATGTTTATAATGTTAACATAAGATTACAGTATCTTGGTGCCTGAGTTTAATGATTCATTCTTTATTAGATAGACTATATCTTTTTTATCGTACCATGAATGATACTTGAATATTTATCATAAGACAAAAACCTAACATTATATTATTGTGTAAAAACATGAACATAGTAAGAGTTTTAGATTTGTTTTTAATTTTATGCTAAAAATTGAATTAGTTTACAATTCTTCTATCTGTTTCTGAGAGGAAACCAAACATATATGTATATAATATGCTTGTATGTGTTCATGTCTACACACATTTATACTAAAGCCATTCTAATTCTAGATAGATGAGTATTTTTTTCTACAGAAAATGGAAAGTTCCTTTTTGGGGAAAATGAAATTCACTGAAAAGATTTAAGTAATGAAAGTTGTCATAAATATTTTAGAAGTCCATGTTTCATTATGCAGCTGTGATGAAAAAATTTCCAAGTGTAGCCTTAGATCGACTTTCCTCTGTCTCTTTCTCAGGATTTATCAAAAATAGAGATTCATTTGGTCATAGTTATTGTTCTTATTGAGCATACCGAAATAAGAATTATTTTATGCCCTAAAGTGATATTAAATTATATTTCTTGTTAATGTATTACAGCAACTAAGGCCTTCTAAATGGCATTTGAGAATCCAGATTCTGCCTGTATTTTAATGCTGCAGCAGATACAATTTTGTGACTTCCACTGTTAGGTGTGCCCAGTTTTTTTTTTAATTCTCATCTTTTTTTACATTTTGCATGTTGTGTCTCATTAAAATTTCAAATGGAACTGTATGGCACTGATTGAAATTGTTTCTGTGAGGGGAAAATTTGCACATTATATATGCCCAGAAATACATCTGTGGTAAGCATTGCTATTTGCTCAACACAAGGATGCTGTGTTTTAGGATGGATTGCAGGAGCTAAATCTTTAATAAAATTGTCATTGATTGTCCCTGTAGGAAGCAGTGTGCCCGGTGGCTAAACATGAGTTGGATCCCTCAGTTCCATTGTTTATTGACTATGTAACTAACATCTCTAAGTTCATTTGCTCATCTGAAAAACGCAATGGTACAAATTCCTTAAGGTTGTGGACAGGGTTCAATGAGACAAGTAGCACTTGGGACATAGTAGGCTCTCAACAAATGCTAGATAGTTCTAACTGCTATGTCCTGGTGACCATACTTCCATGGAAGGTAGGGCATAATATTTCCTATATGTTTTAGAAAAAAAATCTGATACTTCTTGCTCAAGCGTGCTGGAATACTTTTGAATACTTACAACAAGTACACATTTACAAACGACAATATGTCAACATTTTCCTTCTTTGTCTTATTCCTTTTCTCTACCCCTCTGGGTTTCTTTTTTTTTTTTTGAATTTATTTTATTTTATTTTACAATATAATTCAATTTTACATATCAGCCATAGATTCCCCCGTTCTCCCCCTTCCCGCCCCGCCCCCTTCCCCCCAGCCCCCCTCCCATTTCCATCTCCTCCAGGGCAAAGACTCCCCCGAGGATTGAGATCAACCTGGTGGACTCAGTCTAGGCAGGTCTAGTCCCCTCCTCCCAGGCTGAGCCAAGAGTCTCTGCTAAGCCCCAGGTTTCAAACAGCCAATTCATGCACTGAGCACAGGACCAGGTCCCACTGCCTGGATGCCTCCCAAACAGATCAAGCCAATCAACTGTCTCACCCATTCAGAGGGCCTGATCCAGTTGGGGGCCCCTCAGCCATTGGTTCACAGTTCATGTGTTTCCATTCGTTTGGCCACTCGTCCCTGTATTCCATCCATCCCTGGTCCCAACAACTCTTGCTCACATAAACCCTCCTCCTTCTCGCCAATTGGACTCCCGGAGCTCCACCTGGGGCCTGACCTTGGATATCTGCATCCAGTTCCCTCAGTCATTGGATGGGGTTTCTAGCACGACAATTAGGGTGTTTGGCCATCCTATCACCAGAGGAGGTCAGTTCGGGCTATTTCTCGACTATTGCCAGCAGTCTATTGTGGGGGCATCTTTGTGGATTTCTGTGGGCCTCTGCAGCAGAGGGACACTGCTGCTGTTCAGCATGGTGAACACAAGACTGTAGAGAGATTGAGGCTGAAGAGTTAGGGAAGGACCACACCAGGCCTTTGTTAGGGTTTTCACCTACAATCCAGTGGAAACTATTGTGTCCTAAACTGAGAAGGATGTGACTTTAGTTATTCTGGTTTCAAGATGGGTTGTTGATGGAGTAAGAGGAAATAAGGGCAAATAAGTTAGATAGCTAAAACAAAAGTTGTGGACATTGAGATGTGAGCAGTGAGTGAAGGCACTTACTGCTTGACATAAATGTGGAAGAAGCCACGCCACAAAGTTGACCTTTGAACTCCTTTGAACTCCAATTGCATGTCATATCATGCCCCACTTCTCAATCAACAATAACAGCAACAGCAGCAGCAACAGCAACAGCAGCAGCAGCAGCAGCAGCAACAACATCAACAACAACACAGTGCCAAAAGGTAGGCCATGGATTCTGTAAGGCATCCTACAGCACACAGCACATCCTTCCACACAAAGAATGATCCAGCCCCAGTATCAGTGGTACGAAAGTTGAGAAACTATCATTTTAGAGCTGACCTTACAAATTGCTCAGTGTTAAAAACTTGGCACTTGGTGTTGAAGTAGTATAGGAATTAAGAAGGATGGTATCATCATATTTAGCTTTGGTTATCCACAGCTGAATGGATAAGGGTTCAGATTCGCTGCAAAGCTATTCTGCCTACATGTAGTCATTGATTCTTTTCTTTATCCTGTGTCTTTCTTTCCCTTTTGTGGCGATAAAACCAGTGGAGAGGGTAGAAATACCTAATCATGTTTGTACTTCATAGTTGAAGTGTGAGTATCTGGCTATATATTTTATGACAGTGATATAGGAGTTAGAAAGCATATTTGGTTTGGTATTTGCACTCAATTAATTAGTACCAGTGAGTCATCAGACTGCATGCATCTGATATGGGTAGCATTGATTTTAAGAAGAGGATTAATCAAAATAGCTATAGAATCCTTCCTTTGGAGAGTGCTAACATCACCCAGTAGATTATCCGATGATCAGCTAATGAGTGGCTATATGAAAGCAATTATTAATAATTATCTTATTAACTTCATGTGCAACAACCCCAAGCACATTCATCACATTTCACTTCATCCTTTATAGGCTTGTGTTGACAGGAAGAAGCCAAATTAACTGTATTGTGTTTGTGAATAAACCTTCAGGCACTTAGACATTCATGAGGCTTAAATTTCACTTGCAAAAAGAGGAGCTGAAAACAAGGGATCAGGATTTACCCTTCAGCAAATGTATTGTTTCCTCCACAAGTGTGATTGCTGTGTCCTTTCATTCTGAGGGTCTCTTGGGAGTACAGAAGATATCTAGTTCAATACATTTATGTTTCAAATCTGCAAAAGAAGAACTGAAGAATGTGTACTCTTTTTTCTCTTATTGCTAGCATTTATGCTAAACACATTATCCAGATTCAAGCAATGCTGACTTGTATGAGCCTTAGTTGAAGGTACAGGATCCCAGTTTTTTTTTTCTCTTTTGATACAGAATAGTTCATGCCAAAATATTTTAGGAGAATAACAAAAAATCTTTTTGTTTTATTTTCTTCTTCTTCTTCTTCTTCTTCTTCTTCTTCTTCTTCTTCTTCTTCTTCTTCTTCTTCT
>CABHPR010154710.1:201-10379 GCA_902168415.1 Peromyscus melanophrys | reverse complement strand
AAAAAAAAAAAGTACTTGCTGCCCTCTAGTGGTGCTTTAGTTGCACACAGATTGTTTTGAAACAACTGTTTAGGTATGAATTACGACTTTGGTTAAAGCTTTTCCTAATCTTGTTGGACCTCCCCTATGAATAATAACCAATTAGGGTTTTGTGATTATAATAGTTGGAAAACAGGAAATCTAAGCTAACATCTGGACTGTTCAGGTCTGCATGTCACTTTCTTTTGAATACACAGGTATGGGAAGAAAAAGGGCCATAGTGAGATCTAGCTACCATGGCTGTTTATTACACTGTACTTGGAAATGCATGAAAGCATAGTGTAGTATAGAATTGCATTAGGGGATGACTAAGTAATCAAGAAGATCACCAAAAGTCCAAGACCAGTCTGCTCTACCCTGTCTCACAAACAAAAACTAAACTAAATAAAGCAGGGACTATATATAGGAAATAACATTTTCTACCATTTTAAATACTTTATCACCATCATCATTATTATTTTGTTGGGTAATCATTTGTTCAAAGTCACATTTACCTGAAATATAAAAGCATTGTTTTTTCCTCAGATATTGGATCAGAAAGATACACTTTCAGTTTCACCATCCGTGACTCACCAGACCATTTTGTGAATGTATCCTCCTGGGGCAGTGAAGATTATATCAGGCCACTGTCTGAGAGCTTTAAAGTTGGTGAGTGTGGTAAGTAGGCATTAGTTTTTGTTTGGTTGGGTCTTAAGAGAAAGTTTTTCTGTGCATGGTGGTACACATCTTAAATCTCAGCACTTGGGAGACAGAGGCAGGTGGATCTCTATGAGTTTGAGGCCAGCCTGGTCTACATAGCAAGGTTCAAACCAGCCGCTGTTACACAATGAGACCCTCTCTCAAAAAACCAGCAGGGGTGGGAGAGGGGAGAGGAGGGGAGAGAGAGAGACAGAATGAAGCTCCCTAGGTCACTTACTTTGAACAAGAGGTGGTTCTCTTGCCTCAGCCTCCCAGTGCTGACATCACAGGCCTCTGCTACCATGCCCAGCAGCACTTTAAAAATGTTCCTCTTACAGTATTATTCTTGCGGTAAGTTTGTGGTTGAGTGGAGTCACAGAAAAGTAAAATTCAGTTATTCTGATCCTTATCAGAAAAAGCCAGTGTTAGAAGGTGTGCTTTCTGAATGTTTCCTGGTACATGATAAGTGATACTTTTACTAGATGATATTTTGCCATCTTTTGATTATTTCACGTTCCAACTTGCCTCAACCCCGTAATTATTATTATAATCATATATCTTTCTATAGACATATCCTGGGCCAATAGTTATCTATACTGTAGCGTTGGGAACAAGATTTCGTTGGGTCTCACCCATGGAATAACACCCATTAGTTTGTTGTGAATGTTAAGGAAGGGGACGAGTATAAACTTTACCACTTGATAGATGACAAGTCCAGCCCAGACGAGAAATAAGAAAGTGTGTGTGTTCCAGTTCTCCTGTTTGTCAGGAAAAGAGGAGGGAAGAGTGACACAGTAATCATACCATCTTTTCCAGTGCTGCAGGACCAAACACACATTACACACATCAGTTAAGAGGTGCTGGACTCCATGCACTTAACCATGTGTGTTCCAGGGATATGGACAGACTCTCCTGAGCTGAATAATGTTGTTGAATGTGTGAACTATGAAGACAGAAAACTTTGAAAATTTCATGGGCCTAGTACAGTTACAATTCCTTGAATGACTGAACACCCATGTCTAGAGAGAGGAATTTCCCTATTTAATGTTACAGGTTGACGGTTGTAAGGATAAATAAAATAAAGGATTGTTTGTGACGTTAGATGTGGAGCAAAGGTCAAGTAAACATTTGTTTTCTTGAAGGGCATGTTGTAACCAAATCAAATGTTGGATGCAAGAAAATAAAGTAATATTAGTATGGGTTATCTGTTGGGACTTAAAACACAAAGCCCTGGAAATGTTAGGTGAGGCTGAATTGATGACTACATTTCAGGAGCCCTTTTCTCATAGAGACATGAGAAGATGCCTGTGGAGGATGGAACCACGGTGTGAGGGTCATTGTTGTGCACACTTAGCTCTCATTAATCTTCTGATGATTTTGTGATGGTACCATACTTTGCCCTCTATTTTAGTGATAATTGAAAATCCCCTGATCCAAAGAAAGGAGACAGAAAGAGAAGAAAAGTTCAGCCCTGCAACTCCTAGGTAATATCTTTTTTTCCCATTTATTTATTTATTTATTTATTTATTTATTTATTTATTTATTTATTAAATTACACTCATGATATTCATTAATTACACTCATGATATTAATCACATTTGTGGTATTCATAGATTACATTCGCAGTATTCATTCAATTATATATATATATATATATATATTAATTTTAAATGCCGAATGTCATTTATTGAAGGGGGGAGGAGGTCTTAAATACAGGCTTACAGCACAATGGGAGGACCCCGGAGGGCAGAAGTTCGCTACTGATGTTTTACAATCTTGCTTCTAATCTGTTAATGCCCAATATTCAGGATACACAGACAAGGAACTTCTCTTAAGCATTCAGGAGGGTGGAACCTGGCAGGGAATTAGCATAGGGAGAATATCAAGGTCAAGGTGCACAAGCAAGGCAGCAGTTACCCAAAACGGGGGCCAGGGCCCTACAGGTCCCCCTTTTATTAAAATATGAGCTTCTGACTTGGGTTGCGTGGGACGTTAGCAGGTCACCTTACCCGTCATGGAGATGCCTGCCCAGGCCACACAGATGATCTGTCTTAGGTTGGTGAGTGCCCTCCAGGCATTACCCGTCTCTGAATACTCATTTTCATACAGGCTCAATCGTGTGTGAGCTGCATAGTTAATTGCTGCCAAATATCTCAAAGTGGCACTGGGCTTGCAATCTGTGTGTTCGATACAGAAAAGACCAACAGAGGTCCTATCTCACCCATAGCCAGTAGGCTAAAGGCGGCTGAGCCATTCCCTTCCTTAACGAGCCATACTGTACGTTGGTGTCCTTGTAAGATAGTATCCCCAAAGCAACTGGAACTTGAGTTTATAAATTTATAATTTTCAAAGCCAATCGAGATGTACATAACTACTGAATTAAATTTATCATGCCCAATAGAATGAAAGATTAGCTAACTGTGGTAGCTACTTTTGTTGCCAGGGTCTCCATTGTGCTAGCTGTAGTAAGCAATTATGAAATGATAATCCCAGAAAGAGTAGCAGTGGCAGCAGCAATGTCAAATTCTCTTCTGGATTGTGTGGACATCCACTGGCATGGATACAACTCCAGTAACACTACCACCAAGGCCCATTTTTCTTGATCCCAGCACGACTTTAGCTGGCAGCTCTTCTGGAGAATCCAATCTCATGGCTTCATGGCTACAGTTCCTAGGCTTACATTAATGCTCGCCAAAGCTGGCGATATTGGGCTCTCAATCTCCATTGGACCTAGGTAATATCTTTCCAGTCCAGAAAGCAACAATCTTTGTGATAGAATGATAATATTAATAATTTTGTAGAAAAGTTTTTTCAGTTACCTAATATGAATAATTTTGTAGAAAAGCAGAAAACTTTAGGAGTTGCTCTATTTCAATTTGAAAATTGAGTTGAATTCTCACTTAGAATATTTATCCTTAAGATAAATGACATAATTTATAATTTTTATAATCACAAAAGTTAATTTTATCTTGACCAAATCAAAAGTCTCCTGAGGCTACCAAAATCCATGGGTGCTCAAATCCCTCGCACACAGCTTAAACACATCCTCCTCTATAGCTGAAATCATCTATACCTGTAACACCTAATGTCCTTTACGGGCTATGTGAGTAGTTACACTGTATTTTTTTATATTAGTTATAGTATTTTATTTTTTCTGAAACACTTGATACATGATTGTGTGGGTCTGTGAATGCAGAATTTTCAGATATGGAGTATCGTGCTTAGATTTGTAAAAACAAGACTCCAGTTACAATTAAACTAAACAACTGGAGGGGCTGGAGAGATGGCTCAGCACTTAAGAGCACTTGCTGCCCTTGCAGAGGACCTGCGTTCACATTAGGCAGCTCACAACATCCTGTACTTCTAGCTCTGGGGAAGCTGATGCCCTCTTCTGGCCTCTGTGGACACTACAAACACATAAATATACTTACTCCCACAGACAAAAGCACATACATACAAATAAAGATAAATCTTTAAAAAAATCACTAAACAGGAGATGATAAATGCTGGAATATATATAATATCATATCAGGCTCTCATTCTACTCTCATGCTGTCCTTTATCTTAGGCCAGGTTTCCTGGAAAGGGAACTTGAGAGGAAGATTCTTTACAAGTGGCCTATTGAATCACATGCAAATGACTGTTCTGAGGGTGGGGATGGGGTCAAGGGGAGTAGTAGCAATTTAGTTCAAGTCCAGCTTCTGTGAGCGGGACTCACACAACTCCAGCCTTTGCCCCCAACTCCCAACTTTTAAACCAATAATTCAGCAATGTTAGTAAATTCATAAAGTATTTAACCATTAAACAAAAACAAAACCCAAAACAACAACAAAACAAGTGGCCTATTGAGGGAGAACCCTGCAAGAATCGGGCTAGGTGGGGAGCTGCAGCTGGAACTCAGGAGAAAGCTCAGGAGTGTGCCTGTCCCCTTGGAGCAGGACCCTATGGGGAGGGTCAGAGATTTTGTACCCTGAATTATCCATTACCTACAGTCCATCCCTCATCAGCCCTTCCAAATAATGCTGGGGTAAGGAGTCAGGAGGAATCCTCACTCCAAGGTGATCCTGTGCCAGCTAACTCCATGCTGCTCTATAAATGGCTCCGGCTGAGTATGGCAGGCTATGGCACAGACACCTGCTCTTCTGACCTCCACTCATGCTTGTCTCTCTGCAGCCACTGAGGATTTTCCTTTCCATGAACACCTGGACTCACTGCACTAAGATCCGCTCAGCTTTCTTGTACCTCTGCAGAGAACATTCTCCTATCTACTTGAATATTTGCTTCTTTGGTTATCAGTGTCTCAGCTGGAATGTTACCTCATTTGACCCTCTCATGCATAGAAACCCTTTCAGTAACTCACCAAGACGTTCCTCCCCACTCTTAGCATTGTAATCCAGATCACATTCTGAGATGGTTTGATTTATTGTTCTTATGATCCCTGCTCACATATATGAGCTTCATGATATTAAGTGTATCTTGTATACTGTTCTCCCCATTCCTAGATTAGAGAAAGGCACATAATTGATTCTTAGTAAATATGTATGGGAGGTTGGAGGGACACATTTGGCAGACCCAACAAATGTGAAACCTCCTGGTATTTTCCAGAATTAACTTTTGGGTTGGGCAATAGGAAACTGCTGGCATTCAACACATTTTTCACCTAAAATAGAAGTTTCATAGCTAATAATCTGGCATAGGTGGAATACAGAGTGGGTGAGGAAAGGGAGAAGCAGAGATACTTCTCAGATGGACTTCATTTCTTAGGGATGAGTAGGAACAGAAAGTCTTTTATCTGGGGAATAATGTCCTATTCTGTAGTTTAGGAAGATCAATTTGACTGTAGTGTGGAGGGTGAGTCACAGAGGAGATGAGTCAGGAGACAAGGGCAATGATTTGGAGAAGTGATAGTGTGAATGACTAAGGCAAATAGGAAGGAGGGACTGGACCAGAGCTCTGTGGAGGAGGGTTTGTCAAGACTTGTGAAAGGAGCTTGATACAGGGAAATGGGAACCCCAGGTCCAGTACACTGTGAGAGTTCTAAATCTACTTCACATATAGCACTACAGAAGTAAGCAAAACGGAATTCTTGACCCCAGGTACTTGGGTAAAGCAATCAGAGTCATAAAAGAAATAATGATGGCTGGCCAGTTAGCTCAGTTGGTTAGAGCATGGTGTTAATTATGCCCAGGTCGGGTCTTGATATGGGGCTGGAGAGATGGCTCAGTGGTTAAGGGCACTGGTTGCTCTTTCAGAAGACCTGGGTTCAGTTCCTAGGACCCACACTGGGTCACAGCCATATAACTCCACTTCCAGAGGATCTGATACCCTCCTCTGAATTCTACTGGTACAAGGCACGCATGTGATACACAGACATACATGCAGAGGGGAAAATGCACACATAAAATAAATAAATCTTTAAAAAGATGAGACCTCAGGCTTTTATAATCTTAAGCCTTAGAGTAGTTTTTATCCTGTTTAACAGAAAAGGGATCTGCAGCTTCAAGTCTCGGGCAGGGTCCTACAACTAGTGTGATTAGAACTCACAGGAAATTAATCCTCAATGTGTTCTTAATTAAAAGAGCATTATTTCACTGGAGAGATACTTAAAGACTGGCATAAAAATGCATTATAGAGGATATACTTTATAATATTATTTTATAGTATTATTTGATGTTTTTAGGAGTAAAAATGTAGGGGCTGGAGAGATGGCTCAGCTCTTCCTGAGCTTCGAGTTCAATTCCCAGCACCCACATGGTGACTCATACCATCTGTAACTCCAGTCCCAAGGGATCTGACCTCTCTTCTGGACTCTACAGGCACTGCATGCACATAGTTCACAGACACAGATTTAGGTAAAACATTCTTACACATAAAATAAAAACCTCACAAAAATTTAATGGTAAAAATACAACTTTCTTAGTGCACTCTAAATTCCAACAAAAAGTAACTGAATGTAATTTTGTTTTATTTTTAAAACAGGGTGTGCTTTTACAATTCAGGCTGGCCTGGAATTCCCTACCTGTACCTTGGTGGCCTTGAACATTTGTTAGTCCTTCTGCAAATTAGACCTGCTTCCCAAATGCTGGGATTACAAATGTGGGCTACCACACCCAGCTATATAATTTAATGTGAACCAAAGTATTGTTTTAACTAACAATAATGTGCTGGCTTTTGTGTTTTCCTCATTTAGCAACTGGAAACTGTTGCTCAGTGAGAATCACTCAATGGTGAAAGTTTGTTCCCCTTATGAAGTGGATACCAAGTTACTTTCTTTGATACACTTGCCTGTTAAAGAATCTGGAGATTATTACTCCTTGGCTGACATTGTTGCAAATGGACACAGTCTTGATGGGAGGATTATTAATGTGCTTGCAGCTGTGAGATCGGTAAGTCAGAAAATCAGTAAGTTAAAACCTTAGCAAAGCTCCCTGCATTTTGGCAGGGCACTCTGTCACCTGATTTATGTTTAGAATGCGGTAAGCACCAGATGGGACAATTTTTTCTCTTTACCTTGGTAGTAAGTTGAATTAAGAAAATAACATTTCTCATTATAATAATTAGCATTTTATCTGTGAATCACTAACAAAATAAAATCATACTTGATTGCTAATTGCAGCATGCACGATTATATTTATAAGTGATCCATTAGGTATATGAAAGTTTTGTATACTGGGTAAACAAAGACATAAATAAATAAAAAAGATAAACTTATTGACATGAACAGCCATAATGTTCTTCAAACAAGTCAAGGAATCACCTGTGTACGTGTGTCCTCAGAGTGACTCAGATGGAGGAGGGTGGGAGAAGACCTAGTAGACTGCAGTGGGAGCTGCTGTGGTAAGGTGCTGGTGAGGAGCAGAGCACAGTGCACAGTGCACACACAAGTCAGGAGTTATCACAACGTCTGTACATCAGCATCTGTCTCAGTAACTGGGACAAGCTCTGAGTTTAGAGTTGAACAGACAAAGGCACTACAAAAAATTAAAGGTGGACCTCAAAAGTATACTTTGAAGGGCTGGGAGCGTGGCTCCATGTACCCCCAATCCCCACCCCCAAAAAGTAAACCTTCACAAAAATATAGCACATGCAGAAAATTGTTGTTTAGGATAGAGAATCTGATACTCTATAGGACAATCTTGAAATTGAGGCAAAATCACTCTCTGGGCCATTTCAGACAACCATTAGTTGTTTCCCTGAAGTCCTTTAATAATGTTACATTTGCATGTAAAACCTCGAAACAGCGCCCCTCACCCCCATGAGCATGGCACCCTTTTTTGTACATCATATCATTCCTTTTATGCCTTTTAGGTCCCCATTTGACTTGTCAACCCCAACGTCAGTATTTTACTTACTCCCTTGTTATGGCTGACCTCTCCTAGCCTCTGGCCTTTGGTTTCTTCTGACCTTCTTTTGAAGATCCTGTTTCATGGAGCCTTTGCATTTTTCTTCAGATATTTCCCACAGTGCTCAGTCTAGCTTAGAAATGGGTCAAATGACTATTCTTGGGGCCTTTCCTTGAGGCCACCAGAGATGCTTACTTCTCTCTCTCTCTCCTCTTTCTCTCTCTTCTCTCTTTCTCTCTTCTCTTCCTACTTTTTCTCTCTTCTCTTTCTACTTTTTCTCTTATTTATTCATTCATTTAGTTAGTTAATTAGGCTTTTTTTTTTTGAGACAGATTCTCTCTGTGTAGCCCTGGCTGTCTTGGAACTTGCTATGTAGATCAGGCTGGCCTTGAACTCAAAGATCTTCACCTGTTTCTGCCTCTCAAGTACTGGGAGTAAAGGTTTGCACCACCACACCTGGCTTTATGTATTAGAGTCAGTATCTTGCTATGTAGCTCAGGCTGGCCTTGAACTCAATGACAATCTTGCCTCAGTCTTCCAAGTGCTGGAATGATAGTTGTCTGCCACCACACCTGGCTGTCCTGGTGTCTTGACAAATAATTTTTATTCATTTACCCTTTGAGCACATACATCTATCTGTATTCTCTCCTCAAAGTGTCCAAATTTACAAGGCTAGCTAAGTACACCTAGTTTAGGCAGAAAGTACATTCAGATAATCAGATATTTATTAATGATTCTTTCCTTGCTAATATTTAGAATTTCATGGTCAAAAGGAAACTATTTGATTATATTTAAGTACCTCCACAACTGTAGGAGAGGAACAATAATTTCCTTCAATTTCTAAGGTTGGAGAGCCAAAATACTTTACAACTTCAGACCGAAGAAAAGGCCAGAGGTGTGAAGTTAAACTCTTCGATGAAACAGAGCCTTCTTTCACGATGACATGGTAATCTCCACATCTGTCACTAACTGCGACATCCTGTTCTTATCACTGAGACAGAAAACTTTCATTTTATAAAAAAAAGTTGTATCAAGAGGTATAATAATAAGAGATGAGCAACACTTGAAAAAGCAAACTTCTTTCTTGAAGGCTGACATTTTTCTGTATGCAACCTTAGATGGCATAGATTCACTTAGAGGTACTCCACTGTGACAAGTTTTATTATTCTGATTCATAACAAATAGTGTTGTTTTATTGGGGTCTACTGATGAGGAATAAGTAAAACTTTCTGAGATTCACTGGTGCCCTGGAGAATAGGCTATACTCTAAAGTCTTGAAGATTATGACTCCTGATGCCTCTGCCTGCAAGTGCCATTACCTATCAAGTCCTCTGAGCTCTGTATCCGTTTGGGAGACACAACTGTAATGGTTAGAAGACTTGACTCTGAAGATTTTAGCCCTTGAGTCATTCAGTTCTAAGTAACCAAGTGCTGGGCAAATAAAGGACTTGTGGAGTAGATATTAGAGATTAGTACATGCTGAAAACCAACTTCTTGCATAGGTGTTAAGGATGATGTGTTGGGCCTCGGGGATGACTTGGCCAGTAAAGACACTTTCCAAGCAAACCTGGCAACCCAAGTTTGATCCCCAGAATCCACATAAAGGTAGAAGGAGAAAACTGACTCCATGAAGCTGTCCTCTGACCTCCATGAATATGTTGTGGTTTGAGTGCACATATGTAAGCACATGTGTGCACACATATACACACAGTAGTAATAAATTAGAAAATTTAAAGTATGCAGTCTTAACCTCTTTGGTTACCTGGAAATTGTTAACCCCAGTCACTAAGGCAGTTTTCATTTTTCTGTTTTGAGGGTTCTTTTGAGGGGAGGTGTAAATATGTCACAGCCAGATTTTTCTAATGTATTCACTTTGTTTCACTTCTTTTTAAACAATGCAGTTGGGATAATGAATCCATTCTACTTGCACAGAGCTGGATGCCAAGAGAAACAGGTCTTATAATTTTAAGATTATGTTGAAAATATTTATCATTTATCATCCCTCATATATTAACTTTAAAAATGGCTTCTCCCCCAAACAGTAATATTTGCCTCAGATGTAAGAATAAATTTTAACAAATTTCAGAACTGCATGGCAGCAACAGTAATCTCAAAAAC
>CABHPR010154709.1:24215-39355 GCA_902168415.1 Peromyscus melanophrys | reverse complement strand
CTTCTCCCAAGTCTCTTAGGCCGGCCTCAAACTCGGGATCCTCCTGCCTCTGCCTCCTTCAGCAAATCCAACCGGAGTGCACCACCACAACCGGCCAAGTGTAGCTCGGGCCTGAGCTGGGGCCCACAAGCACCTTTTTCAAGAATTCGTACCACGAACGTTGGGCGCCAGATGTAGCATGAATCTTAGAGAGTCTTATTAATAAAATCAAACCTGGGGCCAGTTATTGGGGTGAACTGCCACACTTATATTAATTAATTATTCAGTAAATAAGTACAAATAAATATGGATCACATACCTGGCAACTCATCTCAGAGAATCATTGATTGTCAGTGTAGCTGGAGAATTTTGTCTATAAGACAGTGAGTGGCATTTGGAGGAGTGAGAGTAGCACTTCTTGGCATGGCGAGCTTCATTCTTACAGCTTAGCATCATTGTATACTTTTCCATGGCCAATATACTTTTCCTCACTATTTGCAAAAATATGCTACTGTCTGTATTCATTTGTAATTGTGTTGCAATGTGTGCACTGTATGACAGGTAGTTCTGTTTTATTTGCAGCCATTTTATATTCTAACTTTCAATGTGCTATGGGTTAGTTGATTAACAAAGAGTTAAGGAATAGGAGTAGGGAGTGACTTTCAATGGAGCACATTATGGAAGGTATATGAATATTTGCCGGGGACCATCCTCAGCAGTTTCGGGGGTCTGAAGGATGGGATACCTGGAAGGCGCAATAACGACTCAGAGACAATGTTCGTGCAAGCTGACAGGTCACTTCAGGCTTCTGCAGCTGCTGAGTTTCTTTTGCTTCCCTGGCTTCTCTTAACTTCTCTTACTCCTCTTAGCTTCTCTTAGCTTCTCTAACTTCTCTTAGCTTTTGCTACAGCTTCTTTAGCTTCTGCTATTGCTCTGGTAACCTCAGTCTTTTATTATCATAAGTAAAGGGGGAACAGAAAGAAAAGGAGAAATCACCCAATACAGAATGTTCTCATGATTCCAAAGGTTATTCTTAGAAAATCACCAATATATTCATCATCTTTTACTAAACACAGAAACTATCCCAGACTTAACACCAAAGCAAACATAATCTATTTTTATTATTAATGATTATACAATCTTCTGAGCACTTGACCCAAAGGCTAGCAACATGCAATTTCACAAAAAAGGTAAAAATAAGAACAGAGGTCAATGTACCAGACAGTCATTTCCTTCTCACACAGCCTGCTCCGACCTCAAGATCCCTGTAGCCGCCTAAGTTCCTCATCAGCCCTCTGCAAACACTAAGCCCCATGACTGGTGGGCTACAATGACCTCAGACAAGAAATCTGTCCCTGCAAGTCAGCAACTTCTGTCCTTCTATAGCCAACAATTCCAAGGAAGACCTAATCTAATTTTCAGAGCTTCTATGAAAGGAAGCTCACCTTTCTTGGCAGCTCTTTTCAATCTGGGAACCCAATAAAGCTTGTAGCAATCACTCCATCAATTGTCACATTATCTCTACAGTCCTTCAGGAGGAATAAAAAATAGCTGAATTAAAGTTGCCATCTCCCTTTCTTGGTGGAGGCCACTATTCTCCTCCTATTCTAGGTTCCCACACTTTTAGTTTGTCATCCCATCTATATGTTACTCCATCCATAGTCTTCAGCCAATACCCCTTAGGGTCTCAAGTTTTACACAATGTCCTTGGAATATCCTCAAAAACTCAATTATTCATCATGGCCAGTTTAAGTCCAGTGTGTTGATACACATCATACCATGTGCTAAGTTGATCACACATTTGGTACAGTTTATCCAAGCCTAAAAAGCTTCTCCAGGCTGCAGGTTCTTTTCCATGAACTACATAACTGCCTTAACCCCAGCCTGGGTGATCATCTCTGTATAATTTCCTGTGAAATTTACTTCACTCCTTTCCTGCATCACAGAAATCACCATTGATCTAGGAACACAGAACATGAAGATCAGATAGAAGAAAAAGACTAGCATTACAAGAAGTATTTATATGGAGGAAGACATGACATGTACATGCCATAAAGCATGACCTTGGGACACATAGGCATTTCTGCCTTGGCCCTCTAGAGGCATGCTAAACAGAAGATCCAGAAGGGAACATACGGAGGGTTGATGGTCCACAATCTCGGGTCCTATATTCTCCTATCTCTGCTGGCAGCACGTCAGCCATCTTATATGCCATCCCCAGCAAATATTCTTTCCTCTCACTGTAACCCAGTAGCATTCATGAAATACATGAAAGATATTATATCACTCTTCCACCAAATTCAGATGATGGTAACTGACAGTTTGATTGTTAACTTTACTATGACACTATAATGTTTGTGGATGATATTACTGCCCTTATTAAAGAGGTCTCATACACTTCTTTTTCATACTGTTATATGGGCACATGCTTAAAAGATGTCTGTGTATAGGCAAGAGTCCCCTAACCAAACTCAAACTGCTAGTACTTTAATCTTAGACTTTTCACACTGTAGAGCTTGGTAAATAAATTTATACTGTTTTTAAGCCAGGAAGTCTGTGATGTTTCTGTCCACAGCAGCCCAAATTAACTACTCTAATCACCATGCAAATCTGCACAGAAATTGCTCAATAAATAATCAAGCAATTGTTGCTGACTGGCCCATCCAAATCCAGGTAGTGACACATCCAGGACATTGGAGATTCACAGAGGAAGAGGTTCTTGTCAGTTCAGCAATGGCTAAGCCTCAGAACCTGAACACTGAGCTCTAGCAAAATCTTCCCTGGAAGTGATTACAAATGTGTCTTAAAATCTCCCTTCATTTCTCTGTGGTCTAACATAGTGTGGTTCAAAGTAGAAGAACAAGTACAATTTTTTCTAAGAAAAGTTCTTTAAGATGGTACCCAGAAAATTACTATCTTAAATCAGGAAATTTGTATTATGATGTATTCACCATTTCTCCTGTCTATAATCTTGGTGCTATGTGGGTATGCCTAGTCAAAATTACATGCTTGCTGACTTAGGAATCTGTGGGCTCAAGGCACCCCTACACCTTCCCAGATATCCAGACATATGCTGGCTTTCTTTATCTTAGTCTTAATCCTTTGTTGGCATTTGTAATTATATGTGCTCTTCCCTCTCTGTAAGAAATAGTGAATGAACACAAGCTTCTGACAGGCAGATTAGGACCATGATCGACAGTACAGTATCATACCATTAACTAAATGGGTGGTTTCAAGCTCTTTCTTAATTAATTTGCCATTTCTTTCCTCATGTTTAAATGCAGAGGTTGAAAATATTAACTATGCCATAGGGTGCTATTAAAACTAAGAATGTAAACTATGTAAAAGATGAGGAAAGTGCCCAGTACATAACAAACATATATTTTTTAAAATATTAAATAGTCAAGTAATTCAGTGCAGACTAGCCTAACATTGCAGCTTTAATGGCTTTTATAGTTCAGTGAAAGACATATTTGAAAAACATCAAGTATAACTAACTATATGTAAGGCACTGAAAGGGCGATTCAAAGTATTAGTACAACATATAAGAGACACTGAACTAGACCTTACTGTACGTCCCATTTCTTTTGGAAGTTATTCAAACAATCTGCTAATAGCTCTCCCTTCATTTCTGCTTGCAGCTCTCTGGAGGCAATGCCCCGAGCATCAAAACTTGACACTGAAATATTAAGATCATAAGACTGACGTGTACTTTAGTAAATGCCAGCAGTATATTTAAAAGTGAAACTTGATTAGAAATATTCAGTGAACTCCACCCCTTGCTTCTGAGTGCTTGTTGGAATGCATATGAAGAAGAAGAAGAAGAAGAAGAAGGTCTATTTTTGGCATGATTGGTCTTACCCTGATTCCATTGGAGCAGAATGGCAAACCTAACACTCAAGAAAGAGGCTGATGCCCTTCTAAGCCAGTCTCCAAAGATCAGAACGGATCTATTTTTAAACAATGATGTGTAAGGAGCTGAGGGCTGAAAATAGGTGCAAATCATGTGCCCCAGGAGATTTTCAAACATCAGTATATTTCATTCTCATAAGACATGAAATGGACTGAGAGTATTAGCCTGGCCTCTGACCTTTAATTTGTAAGATGGGTTTGTTACACTAGACGGTAAAATTAGTGTGAATACTTAGTGTAATTTTGAATCACTTTTAACAATCTACACTTGAGTACCTAAAACATATTTTAAATTACATTCTGTTGAAATTAACCAAGTAGGCTAGATGCGTTGCTTTGTAAAGCTATGCCTGCCTCCCAAAGTTATCATGTATTTATGTAGCAGGCACAAGTAATAAAAGATGAGATAAAGAATACGTACATGATCTCCAGTGGTTATAATTCCAAATGACATTAACCAAGAACTTTTCACTGTTGTTTTTTATTGTTTTGTTTGTGTTTGTGTTTTCACCATGCATCTCTAGGTCCTATCAAGGAGATGGAAAACACTTGCACTGATTTTTTTTTGTGTGTGTGTATGTACAAGGTATTGACCCTAGCTTGACTGGAAAGACAAAGTAAGAGATGCAGTAATGCAGTTTTCAGTCTCAAAGGAAGTGCTACCTGTATACTGGAAGAGACAAAAAAAATAGAAGAATGAAAAGAACAAGAAGTAAAAGCAAGAAACCATTAAGAGAAACCTTGGAGATGCAGGAAATCACCCATAGTTAATTGCTAGAGCGAGGCTACATAGACAAAAATAGCTGACAAGAATAAGTACGTTCACCAAGGCCAAGAGCACACAGTAGAGGCCTCAGAGGAAAAGGATTGCTCTGAATGTGGAAGCAAATGCAGAATGTGAGTAGAGAAGGAAGGTGAAAGATGGAGTTCAGGGAAAGAAAACATGGTAAACAAAGGAGAAGTTTATACTAAATCAGGTTTCTATTTAGTCTTTCTTTGGTCCAGGGAAGAAGGAAACAAATTACTGAATGAGACTTTTCATTCAACAGTCATTTAAGATATAATACAATATAAAGTTTTTAAAAAATGATTATAATTTTTTTTTCCTGTTGAGGAAACCCATGCCTTTCATCATAACTAAAATAGTGGTGAAAATTATGTTGCATCATTTTTGGAAAAAATGGTTAAAAATAGGATTCAAACTAAAATAATGAAGATGATAAATAAAGAACAAACCTAAGAGTATCCCTGATTATTGCTAAGAAGTCAGTGTACTCAGCAGTATTTAGTAACATAATTAAGATAGAAGGAAAACTGAGCTTTGAAAAGAATACATTTTAAAGACATTATATTAATTTAGTGTGTATCTTTGTGTGTGTGTGGGGGGGGGAGTCTGTATGTGGAAATCAAAGATCAAGTTGCAGGAGTTTTCTTTTTCTTTCTGTCTTGTGGGTCCCAGGGATTGAATTCAGACCACAGTTTTTGGTAACAAGTGCCTTTATTCACTGAGCCATGTCACTGGCCCAAAAGCAAACATTTTGTATCAAGGTTCTACCCTGGGTTAAATGCAAATCTTTTTATTTCCATACTTTCAAATTAGAACTATCAAATGAGAACATCTTTGGTATTTTTTTTTTAGCTTACACAAAGCATATTTGTATTTTTAAAAATAGCACCTCAAATAATGTATACGTGAGCTACAGAGCTTCTTGTTGTTAGGTCATGAGACCAGTTAAGGATTCTCCTGTGAATGTTCTCAGCTTTTGAAGATTGCCTTAGCATCTGTGGAGCAAGGTGATTCTCTTAGTGCCTTTTCTGTTACGATCACAAAATACCTGATAAAAGCAAGGTGAGGATGTAAGGGTTTATTATGGCTTACAGTTCAGAGGATACAGCTCACCATGATGGAGAAGAAGCAGCAGCAGGCCAAGAATGTACATGGTAGCAGGAGCAGAAGGCTGCCTAGTCACACTGAATCTTCATTCAGGAAGTAGAGAGAGAACTGGAAGTGGGGTCAGGATACAAAGCGTCAAGGCCTGACCCAAGCAACCTGTTTTCTCCAACAAAGCTCTACCGCCTAACACAACTTTCTCAAGTGGTTCCACTTGCTAGGGACCGAGTGCTCAAAGAGTATGTCAAGTGTTTGAGGAGCTATACATTTGATATCACTTTATCCAATAAATCAAATTATTGCCACTATGTGATGGCATGCTGAGGTAGATAAATGTCTAATGACTGTGACTTGAGACTGCAAACATGACAGAGAGCCACTAATACTTGGAAAGATCTAAGCTCTACTCTATCAGTATTCTGATATAATGTATACATTTAAAGTCAGACATCACAAGACTAACAAGACTGGAACACTGTGACCTGGAACCTTTGAAATCCTCAGAGTTCTTTAATATTGAGAATTTAATATTAAAATTAAATTTAATATTTAAACATCATTTCCTAGTAATGCACATAATTTATGTGTTTATAACATTTATTTATGATTGCAAAGTATGAAAAATAAATGTTTTATAGAGAAGAGACAAAACTTTTTGTTACTTTGGCAAGCACCGTATGAATGTATATGTGTTTAAATTATCATGATTTATGAAAAGAAAACACTCAGAAAAGTGCTCAGGCTGACAGAAAGTGGTCAATGATATTATTTTTGTAATTATAACAGATATTGGAAGTCTCATTCCTGTTATTAACATGTTTAAATGTTGTAATCTCCCAATGTGAATTCAATAGCTTACCTGACAGCAAACTGAGCCGTAATTTAGACATTTACAAAGATGAGGAGCAGGAAAATCTAGAGAAATTGAAGAATAATATCTCAAAACCTAATTTTTTTAAAGTATAAATACCAGATATATGGCTTAAATTGTACTCACAGAATTTTAATTATTCTTTTTCAAAGTGAACCAATGAATGTTTGCAGGGAACAAGACAAAAAGGCCCATAAAATAAAAATTCAGCCTTTCATGGGAAAGGCTTCACAATAAATTTTGAACTTTAGAAATAATATAAGTGAAAAATAATGCATTCTGTTGAGAAAGGAAAAATTCCCAATGTATAGATTAACTTGAGGAAAAATATATTTTAAACTAATTTCAAGAAAACAAAACCACATTAGTGGTCTAAAACACTAAAAACAGCAAACAACAGGACCAAAGAGAACTTTTTGATTTTGTAGTACGATTGCAAAACATTATATTTAGTAATAAGATTTTCTTCCACAGTCATTTTACTGAATTAAAAAATTTAAATGTCACAATAATTATATGTTATAAATTATTAAAGGGTTGTTTCAAATGTAACATTTTGTTCTAATATGGGATTTTCATTGCTTTATAGTAATATACACACATATATTTGTACACATATGTATTATATACCACATTTGCATGAAATACATAGCATACATATACTTAAGACCTTATTAAAATTTCTTTCTTCAACCAAAATACATGTTAAAAGTTTTAGCAGACTTGAATTTATCTGCAATTTATTTATTTAACTTTAAGTAAACTCAATTCCTTAAAGCAAAATAATGTAACTTTTGTACTTAACGATGTGACAAACAGACTAGATTCTGGAACATTAAAAAAAATCATAGAATAAGTACTAATACAACACAAAGTTGGTCACCAGTTAATGAGTTCAAAGGTAGAAAATGTCTCATGATGAGGATTGGAAACACCTGGGAAAGTTGAGTGAGGTATATTTAAGATCATTTTATATAATATTGAAATATTTTGTGGATTTAAAATCATTCCCAAGTAAATTTTTGATTTAAAAACCTATATATGTCATAAGAAAAGAATAATCCCAGCTCTCTTGCCTAGAATCCTCTTGATCGTGGCCACTTTTAAATTCAAGTTAATAATAACAGTCTCTCATGGTTATTTCAAATATTAAAAAGGTGATAGTGTTTTAAAGATTACAAATTTAAGTTACTCATCATGGGTAAATTATTATTTCTGTCATAATTCTTGCTTGATGGCAGGTACCTTAAAGGTTTAAATTATCATACAAAGATAAAACTTTGTATTTAATAATGATTCTACACTAGAACACAATTGGAGTATTTCTTTTACTTTGTTGAAATATGTTTCTCATTTGTATAAGTACAAGTCACAGCAGATATAATTTACTTTATAACCATTTTATAAGCTTCTCAGGGACCATCCTCCTTAGACAATAATGTCTGTTTAAGACTGCTTTTTCTTACTTTGGGTTAACTAGGGAGGCCAGAAATAGGGAGAGCAAATGTAGCAACTTGCATTATAACAAGAGAAAGACCCAGTTAAGCATTACCCATTTCTACCACCAGTCTGTCTCTAAGTAACTATTTCCAAGACTGATTCTGATCTGTATAGTAGTCAAACCCATAGTTTGCTGGGGTTAGTGGAAGGGGACTAGGAAAAGTTCTTGGTGTAAATCGGTTAGATAGAGTTTTAATTATGATGAAAACATTTCAGGTACAAGTAGTGGAGATAATTTAAAATTTAATTTATACCTTTAAACTTCATACTTCTCAATGATTAAATACATAAATATTGTGCTATGCATACCCACCAGGTTTTCAATATGCTCCCATAATTATGGCACCAATCCTACATCTCTAATCCTGATCTTCAGAGTCATTGTCAGCTGCCTGCCTGTTCACATTGTCATGTGCACCTATTCTCAGAATGCCAAATGTTTCACATTGTCTGTACCAAAGCAACATATTGTTCACCTACCTGAATATCTATTTGGAGTTCATTTCTCCCCAAACTGAAAACCTCACGGGGACTCAAAGCGTGTAGACTTTTCATGTCTGTTCAGATTCATTATCGCTGGATTGCTTGTAAGCCCCACCTGCAAGGAGCAGTGATACTGCAGTATTGGTTCAGACCTGCAGAAAGGGCAACTGCGTTCTTGTCAGACTTACACGAACCTTACCTTCTGTGTTTATAGGCTTCCATGACAAGATGTGAAAAGCTAGATGGTTGGGGTTGGGGATTTAGCTCAGTGGTAGAATGCTTGCCTAGCAAGCACAAGGCCCTGGATTTCGGTCCTCAGCTCCGATAAAAAAAAAAAAAAAAAAAAAAAAAAAAAAAAGCTAGATGGCTTAAATAATAGAGGCATTTACATACAGTTCTGGAAGCCGGGAGGTCAAGGCTGAAATACTAGCAGGTTTCATTTCAGGCTACTCTCATAAAGATATCACTATTTTGACTTTACTTTGACTCTATCAGCTTTTAAATGTATTTTCTCTTAATGCGTTTGTAAGTGCTAGTATATAAATGTTGGAGGAACACGACTCAGTCTATAACACTGAACAACACATACAATACTTATAAAATCCTAACTGATGTAAGCAATATGTCAGTGTTTGACTCACTTCTTGAAGACTGTTAATCTAGCAATTAATAGTATAGCTAGGTTTTCAAGAAGATGCTTTAAAGGAAAATGCTAGCATTTACCCTTATAGTTTATTGCATAATATTTGACACTCAAATTATTTATCACTTGCAATATAAGCTTTCTTAAAAGGCAGAAGAGAATGTCCCAGTTAGAGAAAGAGCCTGTAAATATTCTATCTTAGCGACATAGAAAGCACAGGAAATGTTTTCAAGAAGTGAGAGCAGGTTCTTAACTTGTCATTCAATGTCTAGATAAGCTTTCAAAACTTTTCTAAAGCAATAACGTCTTCTTGTATAGAGTGATTTTCTTATATACTTAATTAAACATCTTGTAGTTTAGGAGTCAAACCATCAAATGAATGTTAGTCGAGATTGTGAAAGAAGAAAAAGTTTTCTTTCAAAGTAACTGCCAATCTTTTCCTTTATTTTAATGGAATGCAAACGTAAATCACAGTTCACTTCAACTTTATTCTATCAATAAAGGAGCTTTGTTGTGTCTTATAATTTATCTCTTGATTTTTGCCCAAACTATTTTTATTATTTATAATTAACTTATGTTGAATACATGCATACATAACTTCCTCCCTCAAGCCTAGATTTAGGCTTCCGGGTACTCACTTATTTTAGGAAGCATACTTGACTATGTAAGTAGAGACTTTGAGTCATATCCCCTAAAGTTTTAGATTCAGATTCCGTAAATCTGAATTGGAACCTAGTAGACTATGTTTTAGAAAAATTACATAAATACATCTGTGGGGCTGCTGACTCCCTCTAAAGAATACAAGGGATGGATAAAGTCACACTTGACAGGTCATTCAAGATCCTTCCTCCTAATTGGTGTCTGTCAACCTGAGCATCTTGAGGGCCATACCTGTCAATGATCCTTAGTGTGTTCCGTTGATGCTTAAGCATTTTAAAATCAGGTCTACCAGTTCTACCAGTTCAACCCGTTGATCTTCTCTGAACTAAATGTCATGTTGGACAATTCAGCTTTCTTTGCAGTTATCCTAGGGATTAAGGACTGCTCATAGGCTACAGGTACATGGGATATGCCAGAAACCCTTAACACAATATTGAAATGTTTTGATTCTTTTTTCTTTAAATTTTTAATATTCATTACTATCACATGATGCCTCCGATTCTTCAAGTAATGATCTCATGGCGAATGACATCCTTAGAAGTAAGGTCACTTAAAATTACCTTTGCTTAGCCATTTCAATATATTTGTTTATTCTTCTTGGAGTCTTAGGATCTAAATCTCATTTCCCATGGCTCAAACTAAACCATGATTCAGCATTAGTTTATAGAAATTAAATATTGTGTCACCAACAAGGGAAGTCTCAATGACAGAAAGAACAATATGAGACCTCTACAGAGTGCTCAGAAAAGAATTGGGAAGATTTATGAATGGGCTGAAGCACATACTCAAGTGGAAGAGGAAAGCCTCTGAAGGATTTGGGATACATCCTTAATGGACATGTTTTAAAGAAGTGAATATTTGCTGCTTTTGCAGAGGCATCCGGTTTAGTTCCCAGCACACATTTGGCAGCTCAAAAGTCTGTAACTACAATTTCAGCAATTCTGACATATTTTTCTGATTTCTGTGGGCACTGCTCATGGGTGGCTCATATGTGTGTATGCAGAGGAAACATTCATATGCACAAACTTTTTTAAACTAAAGAAGGGGCAAATTATTCATGATTTAAGGTAGAAAAGGTCAGAGATTCTAGGAATGGATTGGACTTTTCCTAGAATGTGGTTACTGTCTGCCCTTTTCTGTGCTTGCATGGAAAATTAGGATGTGGTATTACAGATACACAGCATTAGCAGGAAAATCTACAAAGCTGATGAGATGGAGATGCCAGTATAGGAGGAAGTAAAGGATAGTTAGCAGTAATCTTAGCTATCCAATTCAGTTTCATCTAGTTTTCGGCAGTCACGTTTTTTACTGAGCTGTCACTTGTCAGTCATCCTTCTATAATACAGGTATGTGGTTGTTTCAACTCAAAGTTACCATACAGCTCATTACTGTTCCCATATGGCTCTCTAATCTACCTCACTTGTACTTCATGTTTAACTTGCAGAATGTTTCACTGAAAGTTCAAATGTCTAGAAATGCATCATGCCATTTCCTTTTAAAGTAGGGCATCAGATACTTTGTAATTCTCTTCACTGTCTATTGAAAATGTAATATGAATCATACATCACTTTAAATTTTCCAATAGTTACGTTAATGATGAAAAGAAATGTAAAATTATATACAATATACTCATTTAAAATGAGATTTCAGATGCAATCTATATAAAATCATCATTAAAGTAGGAGTTTTTGTTTCTTAATGTCTACAGTACACAGCCTGGAACACATTTTTGTTTTCATAACACATCTTGATTTTGATGCCAGATTTTCCTCAGAAACGACCTATATGTAGATTTCATATTCTTCACAGCTGAAAGAGTGTGTTTGCCTGGCCAAGTTCTCCCAGATATGTTGTTTTATAAATAACTAAACTGACAGGTTTTGAACTTTAAACTGAAATTGATTAGAATTCAGTAAACTGAGAATTCAATTTATCAGTCACACTAGCCACATTTCAGGGGTTCATGAACTCCATTTGTCTGGTGACCCCCATGGTAGGCAATGGAGCTCTGAGAATGACCATATGTTTCTCTAAAAGCTGGCTTCATTTCCTGAATTGTATGTGATTTTTGTTAAATCGCCTTTTTGAGACCTATTTGGCTCATCTCTATGATTCTGCTAATGATGTAACTGTTCATTGGGTTTTTAATTATAGCTAAATGAGAAAACACAGTATTCAGAAAACATCGTGTGTCATCATCACTGTGATAACAGAGCACACTTAATAAGCTGTAAGCCAGTGGTTCTCACACTCTTTCTAACAGTAGTCCCTTTGAAAACCTACTAAGTCTATATAGTCCTATAAGGAACTTAACAGTGTTTTACATAGGGTTTCTGTTGCTGTGATGAACCACCACGACCAAAAGGCAAATTGGGGAGGAAAGGGTTTATTTGGCTTACACTTCCACGTTACTGCTACTGAAGGAAGTCAGGACTGGAACTCAAACAGGTCTAGAACCTTGAGGCAGGAGCTGATGAAGAGACCATGGAGGGGTGCCATTTTTTAGCCTGCTCCCACGACTTGCTCAGCTTGCTTTCTTATAGAACCCAGGACCACTAGCCCAGGGGTATCCATACCCACAATGGGCGGGGCCCTCCTCCTTTGATCACTAATGTAGAAAATGCCCTACAAGCTTGTTGGATTACAGCCCAATCTCAAGGAGCTGTTTTCTCAGTTGAGATTCCCTCCTTTCAGATGACTATATATAGCTTGTGTCAAAATGACGTAAAAGTAGCAAGCACACATAGTCTGCTTATGTTTGTATTTATCCTCAGCAGGGTCAGGGCAGTCACCTGTAGCCTGTTTCCTCACAATCCATACTTCTTTATTATTTAATTAAAATACATCATCTCTCCCCTCCCTCTTCACTGTTCTACCCCTCCCATATTGCATCCCCCTACCAAGTTCATGGTGGCCTCTTCTTTAACCAATGTTGCTGCATAGACATGTACATGCATCAACATAGGAATACAACCTGCTGTGTCTGCTCAGAATTGCTTGCATATGGAAGTTTCTAGGGCTGCATTTCTTGAGTGCTTACGTTTTGTAGATAGGCAGACACGGATGCCCAGTGTTTCACACAACAGTATACCACTGGATTTTTAAAAGAAATAAATTCTTGTCGGCCTGTGTTCTTGCTCACCGAAATCATTCTGAATCACTAGCTATGTTTCGTGACATTTGCTTTCTCCCGCTCTGAAATCTATGCCAATTTCATGGTGAAAAACAGGAAATGCTTCCTGTTTACCCAACACAGAAATGATCATATAAGACAAAATTAACTTAACACATGGAATAAATTTTTTCTCTTAGTTTTCAAAAAAAATTTGCTTAAATATATTAGAGCAGCCCAAGAATTACTTTGAATCTCACATATAAAATACATGTAAGTTTTTTTGTAAATATATTATTAAATATAATTATGAATTTAAAAAATACCCCAATAATAAATGAATCATCATTAAATAACTTGTCAAGAAGATATGTATACTACATAAAATATATTCAAAGTAGTCAAAATTAAATAGTCTGAAAGAGGCATTTAAGAAAAATAAAAGGATGATAGTTGCAATGTATAAAGCTGGGAAGAACTCGTGCTAAAGTGATTTTCGTTTTTCATCCTAATGCTCAGACAGTTGCAGAATATGAAGGTTTAGACTGTGTGGGCGTCTAGTATTTGTGACTTTGATCTAGGTGACAAAGCGAAGCTGAATAAACTGGCTAATGTCTCTGAATATACTTTGATCTTGTGAACTGGGCTATGGCTTCCCTCTCCTTATGTCTGTTCTCTCCTGTATATGTGGAAATGTAAAAAACAAATTTCAATTCATTCTTTAATTATTTTCTCCTAGCAAAAAAAAAAAAAAGTAAAGCACTGTATATCAGTGGATAATTAATGATTCTTGTTACTCTCCCTTTTTTCTGCATCCCTAAATTGCACTCAAATTAAATTATAATGTCCCTTCTGGGATTTTACAAAAAGAGCCATGTATACCTACTATTGAAGAAAAATATAAATAGAAGAAATAGTTTTTAAAGCAAGAAATAAGAAGTCACTGACAAGGCATGAAGGTGTTTGGTTTATTCACAGCGAACTTTAAGGTACAAGACATGACTACACCCTGTTCCCACTCCTCTTACCAGCAACAAAAACAGCAGTCTCCCTCTCTTTCTTATAGATCTTCTTTTTTTTTTTTTTTTTTTTTTTTTTTTTTTTTTTTTTTTTGGTTTTTCGATATAGGGTTTCTCTGTGTAGCTTTGCGCCTTTCCTGGAACTCACTTGGTAGCCCAGGCTGGCCTCGAACTCACAGAGATCCGCCTGCCTCTGCCTCCCGAGTGCTGGGATTAAAGGCGTACGCCACCACCGCCCGGCATAGATCTTCTTTTTACAGTTCAGAGACCCAAATACAACTCCCCTATAATAAGTAGGATAGGTAAGTTGTAAAATAGAGCAAGATATTAATTGCAAATTGTGTTTTTAAAACTGTGGCAAACTGGAACACACTTTTTGTCACTTACAGAAACAATTGCACACAGGGTTTAGAAAGCACTGTTCTCGGAGGAAAAGAAATCTGATGACCAGCCATTGGTTTGCCTTCTCTATAAGCAAATGTCCATAAAAAACTTCCAAATACCTGCATTCAAGACCAGTGTCTGGTTGTCTTTTAACTCCATAGTTTATGGTGATTCCAGATGCTAACGGTAACAGTGGCTATTTAGAAACCATCAAAAACCTTAAACTATTGAAATGCCAAGCCAGTAATCCAGGCATCTGGCACTTAAACTGTATTTCCTCCTCTTACAAGAGTGTGGTCAGTAGACAATTCTTACTATCTTCTATTTCAGCAAGAATAACATGAAACAGGTTTGTTGTGATAAAAAGTTACTGTTTGTAAAGTACTGAGGAGACTTGACACCCAGTACCTTAGTTATTTTTCAGTTACTGTGGTATGATACCATGACAAAGGTAACTTATAAAAGAAAGCAGTTAATTTGGGGACAGGGAGTTCAAGAGGATTAGATTCTGTGACCATGATAGTGGAGAGCATGGCAGCAGACAGGCAAGCATGGTGCTGGAACAGAAGATGAGAGTTTACTTTACGTGTAGAGACAACACCTACTAGGCAGAGAGAGAGAGAGAGAGAGAGAGAGAGAGAGAGAGAGAGAGAGAGAGAGGGAGGGAGGGAGGGAGGGAGAGGGAG
>CABHPR010154709.1:0-24115 GCA_902168415.1 Peromyscus melanophrys | reverse complement strand
AGGAGAGGGGAAGGAAGGGGGGGGGGGGGGAGGGGGAGGGGGGGGAGGGAGGGAGGGAGAGGGAGAGAGAGAGAGAGAGAGAGAAAGAGAGAGAGAGCAAGCTTATTGGGAATGACATGGGCTTTTGAAATCTCAAAAACCAATCCTAGTAGCACACTTACTTCAGTAAGACCACACCTTCCAATCCTTCCCAAACAGTTCCACCAACTGGAAACCAAGCATTCAAATTTATGAGCTTATGAAGGCCATTCTCATTCAAACCACCACACTCAGCAAGAACATTAATTCTCAAAAATGAAATTATCCACCTTAAAAATGTCCCTAAAGATGTCCAATTGATATTTTTGAGTACAACTAATCCAGGCTACTGAATGAGAAAGAAAATGAGACAATAATGGTAGCATTCTTTAATAGAACATACTAGGTGATATAGTTTCACTTGCTACAGATTAACCAACTGTCCTTTGCAATACTGAGAAACTTAAAGAGGTAATAATTAAGACGTCTCTAGGTCTGTGTGCCTTGTTAATGTCTCTTTAATTTCCTAGAAGGAAGCTATCGTGTCTTCTGCACAGTATAAAAATATAGAGCATGTTTGAAGTGGGATTTAGCAATGTTACAACAGCTTCATTTGTTAAGAGCACTCTGATTCATTTGTGCAATCATGGTAATTATATTTATAGCTATCATGCTGAAAACATTTTAGAGCTATGCTGTTTAGAATAATAATAAGCATGATAGTATGCAACAGAATCAAATGTTTCACCAAATGCAGCTTTCAACAATGATTGTTATCAATATAGAATTACATTGTGCTTTCTGTTACCATTTGGGATTATTTTAAATTGAGTTGATTTTTTAATTTATGCATAAAACATACAGATTATAGATGTTCATGAGATATTTAACACATCTATTTATTGTGGACTCTTCCAAATAAAGGTAAACATACCTAGTTTCTTAAAACATTTGTTTTTCTATAGCACAAACATTCAAAATTATTTATTCTAGCTTTCAGAAATGTACGGCATATTGTTATTGCTATTGTTGTTGTCTGGTGGAATCACATACTAGAATTTCTTCATGATATCAAACCATAATTGATATCTTGAGCTCAACCTCTTATTATCACTCTTCCTTTCTCTCTAAGCTTCTATGGAATCAACTGTTTCAGATTTCACATCTGAAGAAACTTGTGTGGCTTATTTCTTTCTGTGCTTTTTTGTTTTTAACATAATGGACTCTGATAAAATTCATTGCCACAAATGACAGAATTTCACCCTCTGTTTTGACTGATTCATGTCCTATTGTATGTATTTATAAAATTTTCTTTATTCAGAACCTAGAAGTTTTTACAGATGCCAAGAAAAAATCAGGCAATTTTGTGAAATAACGTCAATGAATTCTGTTTTGGACTTGGCACTAATGTATTTTTCCAGATACAGCTTTCAAATGCTATAATTTTGTTAATACTTCCATTTCATTGTGTTTCCACCTCCTATGAGGAGTGACTTCAGTTTCTATGCTTCTTAAACAAGATTACAAACTCAACACAACCTATATATATATATTCTTTGATGAAAGATACCTTGATGCTAGGTTCTTTTATGAAGAAGCTAGAAAAAATGCCATAATGGTAACATTTCCATTACCATTGCCTGTTCCAACGTTTGCAATAACACATTTACTATATCTCTGTTTTAGTATAGAAAGACACAAATATTTTTAATCAGGGCTAAAATCTGCAAAACGAAGCCAAACATGTAGATCTTCAGACTGTCTAGACAACAAATAAGAGACAGGAAAAAGATAGATGTTCTCTCTCCAGCTCCGGCTTCAGTGGGTGATTTGGAAAGGTGGTTTGTTCTTGCCAAACAGAAATCAGATTTCATCTACAATCATTCACTGGTTGCCTTTGGTAACATCTGCTCTCCATTTTTTCCGCTCTAATGTGAATGATACTTAAAAAATAAAATGCAAACCGGCTACGTCTGTCTTCTTCTTCTTTTATAACTCCTGCTAGTGGGTACGGGGTAGGCTCTTCGGCATCATGAAATACAGGACAAGCAGCATTGCACCTAGGAGTTATGGGACTTTACGTTGTAATTTCAAACACAAAATAAATCAATAAGTTAATACAGTTGATATTTGTATTATTTAATTATTATATTATTGAATATTTATTGTATCTCTCTGCTACACCAAGTGCTGGAATGAAACTTTAGTACAAATTTAAAGAAAGCTTATTACATTGGTGACATATGTGGACTACAATTTCTATGTATTTTTACAAATGTAAATTAATCATTATACTGTATATACATGTTTTTAATGTCAACATATACTCTTCTCCCAGATATGACTCAGTTTCCTCTTCCTCTGTGCTCACTCCTGCTACCTTTAGGAAATAGTCAACTTCAACTGCCGGAAACTGGTGGCTACAATGCCTCTTTTCGCTAACGCCGATCCCAATTTTGTGACGGCCATGCTGAGCAAGCTGAGATTTGAGGTGTTCCAGCCTGGAGACTACATCATTCGAGAAGGCGCTGTGGGGAAGAAAATGTATTTCATTCAGCATGGTGTTGCTGGTGTCATCACCAAGTCCAGTAAAGAAATGAAGCTGACAGATGGCTCTTACTTCGGAGGTTAGTAAACATTCATGGTAAGATAAGTCAAACATCTCAGAAATGTCTGTCCTGAGGCTTTCAGAGGCCTCTCGGATTTGTCCATTTGGGATGCGAGTTTGTATTTGAATTCTTGCAAAAGCATTTGGAATGGATCCATATTTCAGGGTCACAAGTTCCATACAGGTGTATGTATAGTCATGTACAGTCATACATACACTAACGAGGGGAGAGTTGTAACCACTTTATCTGGAACCAGACAATACTAGATGAAAATAGCCAGACAGTGCATTTTTTTTGGCCCTCATCCAAAAGTCTCCAGAGTGTTCGATGACTCTTTTCATATCAGTTACAGGGGCCTCCTGTATTGCCCTATCAAGATTTTGAGTGTTTGTTATTTTGTGTTTATGCCTTTGTGCTTTATGGGTGCAGTCAGAAAACAAGGAAAGGCAGAAGTCTGTCTTTAGAGGTATTGCTGAAAGTTGCCATCACCACTGTTGTTCACATGTAATTGACAAAATTCATGGGATCCCTTAGTGCTAAGCAAGGGAGAGAAGTTCATACTGTGGTTGGGCAGTAACTTATGATGCTGGAAATCCTGATTATTTGGCTTGTTTCCTACATGGTTATAGTAAAATGCATGCTTATGTTTATATAGATGCACAAAAAGTCCCCTTTAAGAGAACAGAGCTACTGTCTAAATATTTTTTAATTAATTTATTTTTAAAAAGTTTTTTCATTTTACATACCAATCCCAGTTCCCCTTCCCTCTCCTTCTCCTTCCCCCTATCCACCCCCAATCCCATCCTCCATCCACTCCTCAGAGACGGTAAGGCCTCTCTTGGGGAGTCAACAAAGTCTAGCATACCAATTTGAGGCAGGACCAAGCCCCTGCCCGCCCCCACTGTGTCAAAGCTGAGCAAGGTATCCCCACCCTAGGGAATATGTTCCAAAAAGCCATTTCATGCATCTGGGATAAGTCCTGGTCCCACTGCCAAGGGCTCTCCAAACAGATCTGGCCACTTACTTGTCACCCACATTTAGAGTACCTAGTTCATTCCCATGCATGTTCCCCAGCTGACGGGGCAGAGTCCATGAGCTCCCAACAGCTTGGGTCGTCTGTCTCTGTGGTTTTCCTCATCATGATCTTGACCTCACTTGCTCCTGTGATCCCTCTTCCCTCTCTTCAACTAAGGTCTAGGAACTCAGCCCAGTGCTTGGCTGTGGATCACTGCATCTGCTTCCATCAGTTACTGGATGTAGGTTCTATGATAACACTTAAGGTAGTCACTAATGTTATTATAGAGGAAAGTAAGTTCAGGCACCCTCTCCATTATTGCTATGGGTCTTAGCTGGGGTCATCCTTGTGGAATCCTGGGCATTTCCCTAGCACCAGGTTTCTCCTAACACCCTGATGGTTTCTTCTACCAAGATATCTCTTTCATTGCTCTCTCTCTCCATCCCTCCCTCCACTCTAAATATTTTAAGGAGAGTGTGTGATTAATGTGGGACTAGGTGATAAATATGTTGAAAGAAAATTTGGAAAGGAAAAATTTAAGGCTGGTTTTGTGTGGCCAGTAAGATGGCTCAGTTGGTAAGGGAGCTTGCTGCCAAGACTGATGGCCTGAACTGGATGCCTGAAACCCACATGGCAGAAGGAGAGAACTGACTCCCACAAGTTGTCCCCTGACCTCCACCCATGCACCTTTGCACATACATGTCCCACTCAAATAAAACAAATAAGTAAATGTAAAGTAAGATAACAATGAGTTTGTGTTAAATTGACAAGCTTTACAAATTCCAAGCCTCTTTTAATTACTTTACCGTTAAATTAAGTAACACGAACAGGATTTTCTGCAAACACTGGGTGGGAGTGGGTTCAACTACTAGCAAAGTTAGCATACCAGTGAAGGTCACTCTGTTGAGACACAAGATCATATCCAGTAGAAAAATCATTTTTCCTATTGTATGACTTAGTGATGTTGCACCGATGTCCATAAGTGAGACTCAGCTATAATTTTGCTGTTACTGTGATAATTTGTAGGATTTTCTAGGTCACTTTGGATATTAGTTTTTGATAATCTTTTAGGCAAATAATTACAACTTAATCCAAGTTTTCCTAATTCATACCTTCTCTCTGGTTTCTATCTCCTCCATAATGCCACATTGCACCTGATCAATAACATTTTCTTGTGTTCTCTTGATGAAGCTCCTTAGATTTTATGAACTGAGCAGTTTTTATGTGCTCTAGATCTTCAGGCCCCTTGAAGTTGTTAGATAGTTCTCATCATTAGAGTGTGGTAACATGTTTTGTGATGAAGAGCAGAACAATAAGCTCCATTCTCGCCTGACCATGTAACAGTCATGGAGCACTGTCTGTGCAGCTTACTGCTGCTGAAATTTGGTACAATCAGGGTATTCTGAGAAAAAACTTGGTTCTCTCATGTTCTTTATTTATTTACCTTTCATAACAGCATATGAAATATAATCAGTCTAATATACTTCATTGCAGGGCTCAGGTTGCTCAGGTGTTTCTTCACGTGGTGTCTATGTGTCCTTTACAACGAGGTTTTATTCACTTTTTTGTTGTTCAGTTTGTGTTCTGTTTTCTGTTTAGTCTGCAAAGGACTCATGGTGAAGGTTTTTCTTTCAGTTTAGGGTCATCCGTATATCCAAAGGGTCCTTCATTCAATGGTTGGATACTAGTGTTTTAAATCAAGATTTTGTTACTAATAATATTCATATTACTTTTCTGTCATTATATCTAAGATTACTTAGCTAAATAAAGCAATGCTATGCACATCTGCTTGTGGACAGACACATGCATACACACACACATGTGCACAAACACAACACTATCCTATATTTGTACATATGTTTTTTTCCCTATAACCATCTGCATCTGTAAAATGAGTTCCTCCTAATGTTTTCAAATTTAATACATTACCAGGTGGAGTAATCTGTTCCAATCTAATTTTCTTTCCTTTTTTTTCTTTTTTTTTTTTTGGCTTTTTAAGACAGTCTTTCTCTGGGTAGCCCTGGCTATCCTGGAACTCAGTTTTCTAAATCAGGCTGGCCTCAAACTCACAGATATCTGCATGCCTCTGCCCCTGGAGTGCTGGGATTAAAGGCTTGTGCCACCATTCCTGGCTTCCAGTTTCTGTTCTTATTTGTAACTCCTCATTCACTAGCCAAGATGTCCCTGTTAAATGTGTGTTCAATTTGGGTGTACATGTATAATTATTCCATAATAGACAACTTGCAGGTCCATGAGAAACAACTTTTATCAGCAAGAGTTCAGTTGTATGTATATACTTGCCTCGATTCTTATAGACTCCATGGACTTCCAAAGGCACTGAGGTCAGTATCTAATTTTTCTGTCCCTATCAGTGACACTGTTTTATTCAGTCACACAGCACTGTTTGTCACAATCTCCATATCACCCAGTGTCTTAGGGTTCTGTTGTGATGAAACACCATGACCAAAAGGCAAGTTGAGGGGGAGAGGGTTTATTTGGCTTACACTTCCACATTGTAGTTCACCATGAAAGAAAGCCAGGACAGGAACTCAAACAGGACAGGAACCTGGAGGCAGGAGCTGATACAGAAGCTGTGGAGGGATGCTGCTTACTGGCTTGGTCCTCTGGCTTTCTCAGCCGGCTTTCTTATAGAACATAGGACCACCAGCCCAGGGGTGGTACCATCCATAATGGGCTGGGCCATAATTGATCAATCACTAAATGCTCTTCTGTCTGGCCCCCCGAATTTATGGGGGGCATTTTCTCAGTCTAGAATTCCTCCTATCAGATGACTATATTTTGTGTCAAGTTAACATAAATCAAGCCAGTACACCCAGCTATGTTCTGACCTCATAAATTGCTTTTCAGTTTGCATATAATAAAGCTTACTCTGTGTTAAAGAAATTCATAGATTTTCCACAGATGAGTATTGTCCTGTATATACCATTGTTTGAATATCAAACCTTACTGTTCTTTAAAAACGAAAAAGACAGAAATCCCCTGTGCATCACTGACTTGGCGTTGTCACTTTCAGAACCTATGATAAGCACTGTTATATTTAAATTAAAGCTCCAATTTCAATTTTTTAACTGAAATTATGAAGGAAATTGAAGTTTTGAGGTATTCACCTTTTATGAAATGACCTGCATATAATCTCATATTAGTTATAGGAGTTATGTTACTAGCTTTTTTTTTTTTTTTTTTTTGAGTTTTGCTTCCTGGGCTATCTTATTTTCTCCATGGAGAGAAAATTTGTTCTGCACTTCCAATGGACACATAAGTAAATTCCTTTTTACTGCCTTGTTTAGTTAGCTGGCGTTACCAACACTATGCAGTCTGAGAAACAATCTTATCATAATACTCATCAGGGAAGAAACAATCTACGTTTTTAACTGTTAAACGTAAGACTAGTTGAAAGGTGTTTGGGTTTTTTTTTTTAAGTTTCTTGATTATATTGAGGGTAGTCTACATAATTATTTTAAGTAATAAATGGAATCTTGATCTTGTCCATTTTTGTCTGTGTGATTTAGAATAAATATTTTTATTTATTTTCTATTATTTTATTTATTCTAAATAAAATAGAGCGCAGTTTCCTTTCATTCCTTAATTTGTTTTTGCAGTTGATTACATTTGGATATTGAATTTTGATCCCTATTCATAAAAATAAGCTTTTGATTATTGAAGTTTATAGAGGAGTTGGATTGGATTTGCTTAAATTTTTGTGATTAATTCCACAAGAAATATTGCTCTTTTCTTTTTCTTTCCCTTAATGTATTTTCTGAGCTTTTAATTAGGCTAATTCACACTCCAGAAAATGGATTTATAAGTTTCTCTCTCTGCTCCTGTTTTCTGAAGAATTATTAACATTGCTTCTTTAAATACATTGTAGATTTCCCTAATGAAAACTTTGGAAGCTAGGATTCATTTTTGCAAGGTTATTGCATATTTATTCAATTTCTTTATAGCAAAGATACAATGTTTATTCAGCTTATCTATTTCTCACTGTGTAAATTTGGTTAGTCTGACTCATCTACAACATTATTTGGTGTTCTCACCAGTACATGGTCCAAATAAATGAGCATGAGACAGATGCTCAATGTCTATTGGGCAAATTTGTAGGCACCAGAGAAACAGAAATGAGTAAAAGAGATCAAGTATATTACAATTATCTAACTTTTAACTTGTGGTTGTTTTAAGAAACTCAGAAATGACTAAAATTGTAAGCTGTTTTATTGGATGATAAAGAGAAATGCTTTGGGAAAAGTAAAGCAGAGAATATATAACAAATGCCTCTCACCTCCTACAGTCATGTAAGGAATTACAATGTGGGCATGTGGAATTAATGGAAGTTCCAGAGTTCTTAGTGAGTAATGATGGTAAACACAGGAACAGACTAATGATAGTTGTTCTCACTGCTCAGGTCAGATGGATGGTGATGTAGTGAACGCCGAGGCACAGGTAATAAGGTACTGTGGGAGAAATCATCTGGCTGATAGAGAAGAAGAGTTACCTGACTCCTTCTTGATTCCTCTTTGGAGATCAATTATATAATCTTAATTTTCTTTTACAAGTGAGGAAATTGAAAGGCTCTCAGAAAACACCCCAGTCCTCTGCTTCTCTGCTTTTACAGTCTTTCTGACCCAACTTCCAAGAAGTTTCCTGAGCCTTAGGTAAAGGGATTGTGTTGTAGATATATCAACTGGGCATGGGAACCACATGGTCAGTTGATCTTTGTGTTTTGACAAGTTGTAGGTTTCTATAGTAATTTCCATTTGTTGGGAAAAGAAAACTTTTTTTTATGAGGATTGAGTGTTTTACTTACCTGTGGATATAAGGAGCATTAATAATGCAGCTAGATTACAATGGTTTATAAACGTAGGTACTCCTCTAGATTCTATGACCTCACGAGTCATGGGTAGTTAGATAGGTTTACAGTACTTACTAAACATGAATTCCTTCTGATTGAATGGGCCTTAAGTCCAATTACACAGCTATTTGTTACTGCCAAGATATAAATGCTACCTTTAGGTGTATCTCACCACACTACTCATTGTTGTGTTTCATATATGAGAGGCAAGCTACACTTATGAAATCTTAACAATGTAGTAGCCTAAACAAGACCTAAAAATTGTATCAGTTGACATGCCAGTGTGGATGGAAGAAATCACATGGGGATCCATCCATAGATGAAGAGCTACAAAATATTAATGGTTACAGAGAGAAAGAGAATCAGTTTTCCTTTGGGATAAGCTCTCTAATTTGTTATCCAATACCAAGTGGTTGGTCCTAAAAGCATATACATAATACATATACACATAGATGCATACATACATATGAGCAATAATAAATGTATTCAGTAGGTTTTATATATATGTATATATAGCAATAATAATAACTGAAAAATAAATAATAGAACAATAGAGATAATACATGAAGGTATAAGGAGGGTTTAGACGCAGAAGAAGGGGAACTGTTATGGAGGAGCAGGATATGGTAATGGGGGACTGAAGACAATCAGTATATTATATACATTTATAAAATTTCATACTGAAACTGATTGCTTTGTACAATTAACAAAGGCTAATGAAAATGGAAACATAAATCAATAAATAACGCACAAAGGAACTGAGGCTCCTATTAGTTAAACTGGCTGCATACCTGGAATGAGACAAATCTTGGCTAAGCATTTGAATTTCAGATGTCTGTGTGTTCCGTCTGTAGCACCTTTACTCCAGAGGAGCGTTATTATCCTCCAGGCCTAGGATATTACAGATGGAACATTTGCACAGGTTTCACTTTCTCTTCAAAGCTGTCCATTATCCTTTTATGTCTGCATTTGCAAAGGCCTTTTGAAATCTCCTCTTAGGTGCTATCCAGTCTCCATTAAAGTAATCATACTGTTAAAATACTGTCCCCAGAAGAAGTAAAACCATTAAATACCTCATTAAAATTTTAAATTATATATCTGTGCACCAAATTTTCATGATTTTAAAGAAAAGTTGCTGTATTCCTAGAATAGTGAATTTAGTTATTGGTATGAACTCTATTATTATATGAACTCCAGACCAAAGGACACCTCAAGTTCCACTGCCAGCCTGTGATTCATAAGCTCTTACGTCGTCATGGCAAAAATAAGCAATACACTCATGAAGAAAATATTCTCTTTAAAGATTCCTCAATACTGCTTTATAGTATCCAGTATTATGCTAGAAATTAGAGGATACAGTATGACTTTAACATATATCTTCAGAAATTCTAAGCCCACAATGTATTCAGTACACCTGATGTTTTAAGGCATACAGAAATAGGATGGAAAAACCAGAACACAGTAATCCCTGTCATGGGGACCTTTCTTAAGTTATCAGAGGACTGAAATCTCTGAACTTTATTCCATCTCTACTCCATTGTGTTTTTTAAGAAGTAGGTACTAGTTTTGGAGAAAGTGTGAAGAACCTGTTGATGGTGAATTCACAATTTTATTACTTCAAATTTCACCCTACATTTACCAAGAATAAAAAAAAAAATCAGTGACAAAGTGATTTCTATTTTTGTAGTTTTGCCTTACTCCTCCTTTAACCCTTTACTCCAAACTAAGTGAAATAATTGTTTCTAGCCTGGTTAGACAGCTCTGAAACCTCTTTTTGAATGTCCTGGGCTATTTGGAAATAAATCAAGGTTTCCTTTATGTGGGTTCTTAGTCCTGTTAATGAAAGACTTAGACTCCCCATGAGAGGCCTTACCTTCTTGTAGGAGGAAATGGGGGTGGGGGTGGGGGGGGAGGCTGGAGGGTTGGGAGGAGGGAAGAGGGGGATCTGTGGTTGGTATGTAAAATGAATAAAAATTCTTAATGATAAAAAACTATAAAAAAAAGACAGAAAAAAGAAAGAAACTCAAAGACCATTTTCTGTTAGAGAATGAAGAAAAAAGGAACAGGGTAGGCAAACTGTAAATCTTGGCAGCTGGTGGGAGAAAGAGATGGAGAAGAGAAGGGAAAGCTATGCCTTTTAGTTAGAACTCAAGAAAGCAGACATGTTCAACCATGAGGGCCAAGAAGCAATTGCAGAGTGGAAAGGGGGAGTGAGGCTAGGAGGGTGAGAATGACCAGAGGGTGAGGAAGGAGACAGCTCATTAAGAAAGAGAAAATGCTTCCAAAGTAGGAGCAGAGAGGTCTAGAAAAATGAGGAGGAAGCTCACAAAGGACAGGGTCACAGAGTGTGTGACCTTCTATAAGACATTTGTATAGCATCCACTGCTCCTACTTTTGTATGCCATAGGCTTTTCTCACACATGCTGTGTTCATTACAGGAAGCCCAGATGAGACATGGCTTCCAGTCTTTCTCTGAAAGCTGATCATGAAGGAGATAATTATTCCCCCCATATTCTTAGAATGCCATTAGGTAAATCAGCTTTCCTAGGAGCTGGCTGGTCTCCTGACCTTATGACTGACAGGCTCAATTGGATTAACATTTAAAGAAGAGACAATACTAGGTAATGTCCTAATCTTTAAAGCAGATTGGGATATCATATATCCACCAGGACTTAACTTTCATTCTTTTGACTAAAAAGTAGTAGCTTTCCCATAATGGGTCTCAACAAAACTCATATACGCCCATTTATCCAGAGTAGGTTAAATCTTAAAGAGGGGCAATTTTGAAGCTTTTCTTCTAGTGTCACCGGGAAAATGGCAAACAGGGTATGAGAGTAGGGTCTCAATAGCCTCTAGGCCGATCAATGCCTCTCTAGCTACCTAGCATCACCTCCTCAAGAGTGGAGACCTGAAAATCATTTATGAGATGCTTTTAGTTAATCTGGCTATTTCTGAAAAGTAAGAGAATGATAACAAGAAACCTGTGTCCCTTAAATCGATCCATCCTGTCTGGACTCTGGCAAAGCAGATCTGCACATAGGATCAAAGACATTTGTGGCTTCTGGCCAAGATTAGGAACAGAACCGCTCATTTCCAAAGTCCTTACCCTAAAGTTTCATGACCAGTGTCTGTCTTATGTTCTCATTAATTAGATGAAAATAATGTTAACCATCATCTACATCCTAATTCCACTGTAGCTAGAGTTTTCCTGCCGGGCCCACAGTCAGGACAAATCTCTCTCACCCGCCAGTCCCGCAGCCGCTCAGACCCAACCAAGTAAACACAGAGACTTATACTGCTTACAAACTGTATGGCCGTGGCAGGCTTCTTGCTAACTGTCCTTATATCTTAAATTAATCCATTTCTATAAATCTATACCTTGCCACATGGCTTGTGGCTTACCGGCATCTTCACATGCTGTTTTTCATGGTGGCGGCTGGCAGTCTCCCTCAGCCTTCCACTTCCCAGAATTCTCTCCTCCTTGTCCCGCCTATACTTCTTCCTGCCTGACCACTGGCCAATCAGTGTTTTATTCATTGACCAATAAGCAACATGTTTGACATACAGACCATCTCACAGCATTCCACAGTTCTATTATTTTATAAAGTCATTTATAAATGAATCGGTGAATGAAAGGACCAAATCTAATGTCTGATACATTTATCAGGATAAACATTATGACATTTTATTTTGAAGTAATCCTATCTGTATCAAAAATAGTATAAAAGGAGGAGAGAAGAAAGCCTTAAAAGTCCACATAAACAACATGGAGTTGCTCATAAGGAACTGCATTTGGAGCTTTTTAAATTAGCAATCAAAGCTAAGTTTTAATCCCATTAAAAATCTCCATGAGGCAAGGATAATTTCTAAAAGTATAATTCTTATTCATCCCTATTGGTGCAACATATCTTTCTGGAGTTCCTAAATTTTAATATTCATCAATAACTGAGGGAGGGGACTTTTTTGTTTTGTTTTTTTGTTTATTTGTTTTGTTTTTACTGAAGTGAGTGGTTCTATAGCAAACTGAAATAAGCCTAGCAGGTTATGGTTCAGTTTAGAATACAACCTTTTCTTGAATATTTAAAAAATATTTTTTCTCTCCATGGAAAATATAAATTGATGTTTTGATTATCAGCACTCCTTGTTATTTATATTTTGTTTGTGTTATTCAAATGCTGAGTTTTGTAATCATATGCTAACAGTATGCCATTAAAGGAATTTATGTTGATGAAGAGCAGATGGAAGATTTTATCCCCCACAAAGAGAATATGCGAAGCTTAGGAGGTAGAAGGAAGCATGGCGTTCAGTTAAGCACACTGGAGGGTAACCCAGGCGGAATATACACCACCATTAGGGATAGCCTCAGAGAAGCCCACCTCTTGGGATGACTTTTTAAAAGATTTCTCTGTGTAATAAACCTTAATTTGAGATTTGAGAGTAATCAATAAGTCCTTATTCTCGTCCAAATGTCAACTCCCTGGGCCTTGCCTGTGTCACACAATTTCTAAGAAAGGCTCAGACTCTACTCTAGGGTTTTGCTCCACAGGCATCTTGTGTCATTCTGGCATGTGTCTAAATCAGATGCTGTGACTGTCTCTCAAAAACCATAATATCAGAAACCTCAGACAGTGGCTCCCAGACTCTGTACAATCTGACTCAAACTATTTTCCTGAACTATTCGGACGTTTCCCCTCAGAAACACTTAATCCACCAGTCCTCACTTAAGCATGGACAGCCCTTGTGGTCCTCAATCTGCTTTTTGGAAGCGTCTCATCTTTTCAGGCTGTTGCGTGCTCCTCATCTTTGTAAGGTATGACTGAAGTGTTGCCTTTTTCATCCCTGCTCAGGGTCTTTCTCCTGCTGCTCTCGTAACACTTGAGCTACTCAACTATTTATTGTTTTATGTTACTCTCGAGTGCTGGATTAAGAAATTTGAGTTTAAGACCTTTTTATTTTTCTAACTTAAACCATGGAACCAAAGCAAAATGCCAGATAGTCACTAACCCCAAGATTCTAGCACTGTGAGTGAATGAATAAGAGATGGTTGGGTATGTGGACATATTTCAACTTGACTCCACTTACAGCCTCATATTTTCTTCTTTTGAGCCCCAGAATTCAAGACACATTCAAGTAACACATTCAGCTTAGAAACGCTCTGTGTAAAACTATGTTTTTTATTTTAAAAAAAAAGGAAACCAACACAAAACAAATGTCAAACTGAGTTAAATGAAACTAAAGAAAGTGCATAATTTCCAATTCACAGGTAAACCTTATAAAAGTATTTTCCAGTTTTGAACTCACCTCACTATCTTAAGGATCAAATAAAAGAACTCCATAATTTAGGACAGGAGAATCTAAAAACAATGTTTGTCCAGAAGAGTTTTCTATAAAATTAGAAATGTGTTATATCTACTTCTGGTCATCAGTGATAAGTCACTGATCACATACAACCATTTCTATTAACAGTGCACATTTAAAAAAGATTATGCTATTGTTTTGTTGATATCGTCATCTTTTTTTTTTTTTTTTTTCCGAGACAGGGTTTCTCTGCGTAGCTTTGCACCTTTCCTGGAGCCCACTTGGTAGCCCAGGCTGGCCTCCAACTCACAGAGATCCGCCTGGCTCTGTCTCCCGAGTGCTGGGATTAAAGGCGTGCGTGCGCCACCAACGCCCGGCTGATATCTTCATCTTTAGTACCATAATTTTTACTAGATAAACATATATGCCATCAAATCCTATTTTGAAACATTTTGAATATAGTTTTGGAGTAGTTGTTTCCTGTTCATTTTTATTGTTGTTTTGAGACATGATCTCATGTAACCCAAGCAGATCATCAATTCACTCCATAGCCGTATTCTGATTCTTGTGTGTCTGAATCCCAAGTGCCAGGAACACAGTTATGTATCACAATGCACAGCTGTGGGAACCATTTTTATAGAAGAACATTTTTATAGCATTAAAACAATTCTCAAACATTAATAAATGCCTGTCTCCTAGAATATTTTTAAATTTGTATATAGTTGAATTTTCAACTCCAAATATCTGCTTGCCTTTCTGACATGTATAAGTTATTAAAAAAAATCATTAGTATAAGTCAAATAATTTCATTCCATATTTGGTGATTCTGAGCCTAAAACTTGCTAATTTTGAGTGTTGATGTCCACTCCCCCTAATTTTATATAATGAATCTCTAATTTTCAAATGGTGATATTTTGTGAGTTTGGCTTTTACACTATAAGGCTTTTATCTTTTCCATGTTATGAGAACACAAAAATGATACTCTGCCACCTGCAAGATGACTGTCAGGATAATCTGAAAATGTTGGCACCTTGATCTCAGACATCCAGCCTCCCATTCGAACTGTATTTCTATTGTATATGCTTTGCCCAGCATCTGGCTGTTGCTATAGCAGCTGAATTGAAAGAAAATGATGATAAGCAAAACAGTAAGATTCCTTCTTGATCCCTTCTTATTTTGTAGCCCTGTGCCTTGGCTCTGCAGCTTGATTTCAGAATCTTGGCACAGGTTTGCTGATGAAACTCTTGTTCTACTTGATAAATCCCTTCGTCACCTGCCACAGTTGGGTGTGACTGATGAGCTAACATGGGGGAAGTAGTGTGAGTTCTTCGAATAAGTTGTGAAAGCTATTATTCTGTTGTGACACCTCTTTAAAGACCCGTTATCCTGCTCTGTTATATTTGTGGAATCAGAGAGAGAAATTAGGGGCCATATCTGGAAAGGTAACTTCCACAAAGTATGTAAGAATGGCAACTTCACAAAAGGGCTCAAGTTTAAATTTCACTTGTAATATACCAGTGCCTCCTCTTACCTTTTTAATTCCATACCAAATTTTGAGACAAAGAGAACTGAAGTAATGATATACCAGTGCCTCCTCTTACCTTTTTAATTCCACACTAAGTCCCTAGACAAAGAGAACTGAAGTAATGATCGCCCTTCACTATTATCTGTCAAGGCACTAAGTTTAGATTTGGAAGCAATGAAACAGTCTTCGACTTTCTCAAAATAACATTTTTAAAGTAAAGAGTACACCAGGTTCTGGGATCATTGGCACTGTGTAGTATTTCAGTTTAACAGGTTCTTAAGGTGTTCTTTAGTAAGGAAATGAAGAAACACTGAGAAATGTGTCTATATGTGTTTCTGAGACTTTTGTCTTTGGCTCATTTTCTTTGTTTGTTTTACTTTGTTCTGTTTGTTTCTATTTTATTTTATTAATATTTTTAGATACCTGTTTGGTTTCTAATGTGAAAGAAAGAAAGGGTGTGAATTTAGGTGGGACGGGAGGCTGCGAGAATCTGGAAGGAGTTAGAGGAGGGAAAACAGTCATCAGATTATATTATATGAAAAAAAAATCTGTTTTCAAAAAGAAGCACTGCTTGTGAGTAAAGCACTGATGTGGGACTCTGTTGTGTGAGGAGGATCATTTGGAAGACAATGCAGGTGCCCTGCCGAGCGGCACTGCTGGTGGACAGATGGCCAGTTTCGCACTGTGTCCTCATTTCCACTCTGTCTCTAGCTTGGGCCTTTTCCTGTGGCCTTCCACCTGTGCTGACAGTGGAGGCTTTTCATCATGGCCCACATTACACGTGCTCTTCGATTTAGACCGCACTTCACATTTGAAGGTCTGACTAGCTCCAGACTTGCGTCTGTGCCATCGATTGCCCTTGGTAGAGCCCATTTCACCTGTTTGAGGAGCTTCGGCGCATTTTATTAGTTGATGGTTTCTCTCTCATAATATCCCAATTAAGTTAGCAAACTCTATATTTAGGATCAAATCTATAAAAAGATTAGGAAGCAGCATGATGTGGCGGTATGCTCAGCATCCTGGCTCAGCCTCCGCATATCCAGGCTCTAGTCCCGTGGTTGTGGGGAGGAACTAACTGCGTGTCTCCAGGCAATCTGTCTGAAGTCCAAGAGCTCAAGACCATAGCCTGTAAAATGAGGTTATTAAGTCAGACACCCCCTACAGCGCCTTTGAGCTCAACAGTTCATTGGAATGTGTCATTTGGGGGAAGTGTATGTGCTTGGCGACCTCTTAAATTTTAGGTGTCTAAGCACCTAAAATGACTTCTGACCTCTTTTAAGTCTGCATTACTTTTTTTTTTTTTAAAGAAAATCTGCTTTTTCTTTATGACATAATTATTCAGGATACTTTATTTAGGCCAATCATCTAGCATTTTCAAAAGAAATGGGGTAAAAAAAATAAAAAATTCTATGCTTTGAGGTTTCTTACAGTCTGTTGAGAGGGAGGAGGATAATAGAGGACCTGGGCCTTGAAGAACACAAGGTAGGTATCTCCAAGACTCTATTTCCATATGTATCTATAAACTTGGATTGCTGGTAATTCCTCCCACATTAGGTTTGCTTAGGAAACTAAAGGATTCAACATATCTAAAGTGGTGAAAACAGCATGTGGTTTCTAGTATATGCTGTGTAGTCAGCATTAAATATGCAAAAGGGCCACTGTCATATAAAGCAAGAGATACACATAAAGGACATTGCCAAGAAATCATTGCTCATGTCAAGGGAACAATGTGTGTATTCTCCAGACTATATTCATCCTAATCTGTTAGCACTGAAACACAGCCCAATTCAGTGTGCAAGGTAGAGGGTGGGCTGTGTGGATGGAATAAGTTATCTTAAAAGATTTTCAACTTAAATAAATCTTCAATCTTATAAGTTATAATCATTTCACTACATGCACATATACCACATATGCACGCATATACATAAATAATATGCTATAATTTCATAAAATAAAAATTCTATAAACGACTAGTCTTAAGGTACCAGATATGATGCTAAATAATTTTATAAGTATAATATTATTCTGCCACAAAAAAAGATTTTGAAACTTTCAATAATAAAAGAATGAAAGATTCATGATGAGTTAGATGTAAACAATGCACACAGTGTATGTAATAACATGATGTCCAATTAACATGGGCAACTTTTAACTTTTCATGTATTATTTAAAATATATAAGATTTCATATTTTTAATTATCAGTTTTTCAGATGTATTAAAAAAGAAATGTAAGAATGGCATTTTTTTTAAAAAGTTCCAAAATAAATTTTTCAATTGACAAGAAGGAGGAATCTAATTCATCATTTTGTACAAATAGAAAGGGTAAAAATGCATGGACTAAGAGAACAGTATTGACAGATCTCTGACTTTAATTAATTGCCCTATCTTAAAGTCTCAGGTGTATTATCTAAAAGATATTATCAATGATATTTCGTTATAGCAATTCAAAAAACAAGGACTCTTCCCACTTAGATGTTATTATGAAACTCATTTTGTGTACATGCATCTTCACACACACACACACCCAAACACACACACACACACACACACACACACACACACACACACACACTCCTCTAGCTTATTGCTGAAGTAATCTGAATTTACTAATCATAAACATGCTAGTTAAATGTGGTTGTTTTTGTCTTTATCTATGGAAATACTTCATGGTTGAACTTTCTTGTCTGGAAGTGTGAAATTGCCAACCAGGATAGCTGAACTAAGGATAATGAAATTGAAAGTGTTTAGTCATTTAAATTGAATTTTGTCACCTGTTTTACAAAGTATGGCAAACTCATTGAAATGTTTAACTGTCCTTAGCCAAGTTTAAATGCTAGAAGTATTTTTAAAAAGTGCTTTGTACTTGGTGCCATATGTTATGAGAAACACAGAAAAAAATTCATTAATATTTAGATTGCACATAATGAATAGTTCCCATAGATGAGCTATACACTGTGTACCCTACAAAAGAAACAGGAGGTGCTAGAGATATACCTCTATGTTTTGAACAATGGTAATTCATCAGTAGCTCCTCACGTTAATATAGTCATACTTGGCATCAGTAAGGACATCAGTCAAACACTAAAAGAGACCAGAAGCATTTTTAAAAAGCAACATTTGAATCTTAAATTCATTTTAATACAATAATTCACATTTTGAGTACATAGTTACTTATCCTCCTATTATAAGTTTTAAATCCATCTACTAGACTCTCAAATGTCATGGAATTTATAAGGCACTCATAACAGCAAAGCATCCCTGTATTTCCCACCTAAATACAGGAAGGAAAATATTGATACAGTTCTCCCTGATTGCTGAGGAGTAAAAGGTGGACAGAGACAGTAGGAAAATTGTGTTTATAATTTCTAACAGATCATACATTAAAGAAAGTAGATAATAACTAGATAAAGCTTTTATTGATATCATTAGCATTTTCCCAACATGGTAGGGCACAAAATAATCCTTCTGTATTTTGTCTTAAAAATACACACCATTTTCTCTGTTTAATTAGAAAGAGAATGATATAGGGAAGTACTGAATTTCATATCCTGAGATTCTGAGACTTGGCTTTTTGTTTCTCCTCTCCTTTGCTCCTCTCCTCTCCTTATGTCTTCCTTCTCCTTTCCTTATCTCCTCCTCTCTCCTCTCCTCCTCCTCTTCTTTTTCTTCTCCATTCCTACACTCCCATTATTAATTTATGGGATTAAGCAAATAAGTCAACAGTGATTGGCTATTAGATTCTATAAATAACTTAAGGTATCACCATAATTTGACCTTAAGTAATGGTCCCCAAGTAACATAGGATGCTGAATCATCTAGACAACAGCATCACACTGTCAATTATTGAGGACTTTCTAAGTCCCTGACATGTTCTTACTTTTAAAACTTACACTGACTATAGAAATGTGTGCATGTGGTAACAGGAGAGTGACACAGGAGGGCTAATATGAAAAGCAGCAATCTTCCATCCCTTGTCATCCCAGCCCCATTCTCCAGAGCAACTTTGTTTATGTTTGAACTTCTAATTATTGTCTTCTCTATTAATCAGGGCGCACTAGAGGAACAGAACTAATAGAATGAATATATGTAATAAAAGGGAGTCTGTAGCCAGAGTTTTCCTGCCTGGCCCACAGTCAGGATAAATTTCTTTCACCTGCCAGTCTCACAGCCGCTCAGACCCAACCAAGAAAGCACAGAGACTGATAATGCTTTCAAACTGTATGGCCGTGGCAGGCTTCTTGCTGACTGTCCTTATATCTTAAATTAATCCATTTCTATAATTCTGTTCCTTGCCACATGGCTCGTGGCTTACCGGCATCTTTACAGGCTGCTTGTCCTGGCGGTGGCTGGCAGCATCTGGCAGCGTCTCCTTCCACCTTCCTTCTCTTTTTATTCTCTCTGTTAGTCCCGCCTATACTTCCTGCCTAGCCACTGGCCAATCAGTGTTTTATTGGCAACACATTTGACATACAGAACATCCCACAGCAGGAGTCTAAGTAGATTGTATTGTCTGGATAATCCTACATTGGCTATCTTCACTCAGCAGAGGCCAAGAATCTGATAGCTGTTTAGTCCATGAAGCTGGATGTCTCAGCAGTCCCATTCTGACACTTAAGACCTAGAAGATTCTTAGAGAGGTCTTCAGTCCACTTTCAGGCTATGTAAGCTGAGTCCTGATGTCACTAAAGGATGATAGTGTCAGCCACAGCAGCAGCAGCAGCAGCAGCAGCAGCAGCATCAGAATAGATGCACTCACCAGCAAGAAGCAAAGGCAGGCAAGCAGCGCCTCTGTTTCCTTTGACCTCTTTGTATCTGTAGGGACACTCAAAGATGCCACCATCTCTAGGGGAGGGTTACCTTCAAGCTTGAGAACCTAAGTTTGACACCCAAAACACACACAGTGCAGAAAGAGAACAGACTCTTATAGTTGTCTTCTGACCTCAACATGGGTGTCATGGCATGAACACACACATGCACAAATACACAAGCACATATAACCATATGCACAAAAAATGTGCAAATTTAATTTAAGAAAAGAGTTGGAATTGTAACTTTAATCATTTATCCCCTTCACTTCACCTGTAACTCTGAACTTTAGTATAATTTTAGTTGTCAAAAGAGTTGCTACATAGTACCTTATGTAGGCAGTTTTTCAACCCTTAATTTTGCCTTTTTAAAATATATCCAAACAAAAATGAAAGAAAGTTTATGGAAATAATGGTGATCTAATGAGGAGCACCTGAATAATGTCGAAAGTAACCCTGACGGCTGCTGAATCAATCTCTTGTCATAGGAGGTTCACAAAGTCCCTCAGATTCTTGTGTGTCTCAATTACCGTGCTTTCGTAGCTGTAAATGTTCATCTTGCCAGTCTAGTGGTGGGTAGGGTTTATTTTAGGAAACAAAAACCTAACAATCCTGCCATCATTAGATAGCATATCTTTGAGTAAAGTTCTTTGTTGATAAAACTGTGAAGGGAGACAAACTATTTTGCCTAACTTTTATAGAAACAGTCTTGACATTTTTCTTTCAGGAAGTATGGTATGGGATGAGTATGAAGCCAAAATAAACTTTTTTAAACTGAGCACTGAAGAGATTCAATAAAAAAAAAAAGTTTAAGTGAGATGCCTTCACAAATGAAATACAGCGTTCCCAAAGTGTCTAGATCTAGAGGTCCTGAAGAATATGCAAGAAAATAAACCAATTCCCACTAGCAGCCTAGTGAGAAGTTTATCTATAATGATATAAGAAGGGTGAAAATGGGAAAAAGAGATAGCACATGGAGACGTGAAATTTCATTTCCAGATCAGAGGATCCATTTTAGAAAGACATTTTAAAGTTAATGTTCAATTCTTTGTATTAGCTGTGTGCCTTGACCCACTTGTGCCGGAACCAAATGTTGGAGGCCCTGACATTAGCCAGGGAGAGGAAAATAGAGCTCCCAGGAAAGAAAGGAAATGAGTGTGAAAGAAACGACCTTCTAAGGGTTGACTCTGTCAAGGCCTCTGAAAGAATAGCTATGCCTTTTCGGGGAAGATTTATCTATAACTCTAATGGCATTTCCATAACTGTAGAGATTTGGATTTGAATTTACCACAGCTTCATTGTGTTGTGAATGTCAATGAAGAGCAAGGTTAACACTTGTCCTTCAGAAACATAAATGGTTTGAGTTGAGAAGAGAATCTAGAGGATAAATAACAACTAAAGATTAAAGCAAATAAATAATCAACAGTTGGAAAGAGATTTTTTTTAAATCCCTTCCTACACAATCCTCTGATTATCATAGCTGTATGTTATCACTCTATCTCGTTCCATGTTTACTGTAGTTCTTATTATTCTAGCGACTTATTAGAAGCTTTTAATCTAGGTTTCTAGAATGTAGTTTCATAAAAGAATAGAGCTAAGTGGTGTGCCTTGTATGCACATAACACCCATGATGATATTAGATCTGTATTAGGAACAAATTGTAATGCCATTTCTGAGTTGAGTTGTAAAAGCTGGACTTTTTTTAATAAAAATATTCATTATATTTCTGATTGCTGCAACACAATCCCAAACAAAAACAACCTAGAGAAAAAAGTGTATATTTTAGGCTTCAGTTTTAGTGTACTGTCCATCAAGGTCAAGATGACATGGCATCAGAAACTGATGCAGCTAGCTACACTGTATCCTCAATCAGGAAGCAGAGAGAGATGAATGTCGGTGTTCAGCTCATGTCCTTCACTTTCTCCTTTTAAATCTGTGTAGAAACCTAGGTCACTGAGAGAGGGTGCCCCACAAATTTAGGGGGTTCTTCCTATATCAGCGCATTCAATATAAACGCTCCCACTTGAACATCCCTATTGTTTTGTCTCCTGGATAGCTAGATCCCATCAAGTTGGCAATACATAATAATCATTAAATGGAATAAGTAAATGTTGGTAGATAAATGACTATGGGAGGGAGATGTAGCCTGAGTTAGAGAAAGAAATTTCATGGAATCGCATGTTCACTTTAGAAAGTAATTTCTAATGAGCTAAAAATTTTTCAGTTTAACCCCAAATGAAGCAGATCTTAAAATGTGGCCTTGGAAAAAAATAGTATAGTAGCTTTTACCCTCCGTTTTTTTAATTGAAACTTGTGAATATATCATTCAGAAATTAATAGATTTACAGTTGACCCAAATTGGTTTTTTTTTCAAGTTTAATTGGACCCATTATAGGACATACAAGAAAGAACATTCAAAAGAAAGAAATTTCATGCTCTTCACTCCAAACTAGCCACTGTGACATCAGAGCGTAAACTTAACAGTTAGATTTGAAGGTTTCTTCTCTTCTGCAAGGAAATGTTGCCATATGGCCTACGTTGTGGTCTTCCATTTTCACAACCATTTAATATGCTTGGTTTATGACGAAATACCAGCACCCGGCTGAGAAATTAAAGTAGTGTTCAGCTCTTCTCAGCAAGAGAACTGCAGTTTGATATATTCTGTAAACTGTATTCTGCATTAGCCAAGGGAAAGGACTGACATAGTTAGGAAACACAGTTGGACTTGTTAAAACAAGCCTTTCAGTGCACAGATGCTAAGTTCTTTGGAGTCATGCTTCAGATCACTTTGCTCCTACCTGGCTAGCAACTGCATATATTTCTATTTTAGTTCCTTTCAATTTTCATCTTTAAGTCAATTTATATAAATGCTATCTTCAACTTCTAATGGATTTCAAAATCATTTGCCGGGGGAAAAAGAGGTTATAGTACATTAAAACATTTTCTTTTCTCTATGAGTGCCACTTTAATCAGTCCAATACAGTATCTGTCAAAGTGGCATGCTGCAACAGAGTTACAAGGAAAATCAAGGATTCTTAGTCTCACTAATGAAAGAATTTAAAAACTGGCTTGAAAAGAAGCTGGAGGCCAATTATTAATTTGAGAGAAAAATAATAGGCCATGCAAACTACAAATATTAGCAGCTGCCAGGAGGACGGAGATGGCTGGAGGAAGAGAGAAAGCCATACATTTCTGAATTAGGTAAATCCTGGCATAATCAACAATGGAAGTCAGCAATTATCTGCATTGTGAAGAAAGAAGGACATTCAGAGACACAGAGAAGAAGACTAAAATGCCAGGGCAAGTATGCGTAGGCTTTTGTTAGTATCCAAAAGAAAAAGAAAAAAAAGGAAACGTTACACTTTTCTGAATTAAACCTTAGGAACACAGGCATGCTTAGCAATGCTGCATGGTAGAGGCTCACCAAGCTACACCTCAAAAGGAACTTCCTGGAAGGAGAAGTGCATTATCCTGTTAAGAGAATAATGATTCCTCCCATCTCTATAGCATGAATTCAGGTGAACCATATTCCTGAGGGGTGATCTTCTGGTTAGGTTATTGACGGGGTCAGCAAGAGTAACTCTTAATGGAGAAGACCATAAGATATAATGTTCTGATCTTTGGAGCAGATCAAAATGTCATGCATGTCTCCATCTGACGTCAGAAGTAAAATTCAGAATCCATTCTTTTCACCAGGAGGAAGTAGATTTCCTTTAATGAACCACAACAAAGGCTGGCTATCTACACCTTTTCATATGGTATTTGAGGGGCCAAGCTGATGTTTTTCCATGTAGTGTTAACAGGGAAACTGGAGTTGAGTTCCAAATGTAGATGTCCTTCCTCAGTTGCCCCAAGTCTGCTAGGATTACCTTACAAAGACTAAATTCTTACAACTTTCTTTCACCATCTATTATTTGTGCTGAAATAAGTAAATTAGAGTATTTCTGCTTCTGTGTAGATAACAATATTATCTTGTA
>CABHPR010154708.1:0-13108 GCA_902168415.1 Peromyscus melanophrys | reverse complement strand
TCTCTCTCTCTCTCTCTCTCTCTCTCTCTCTCTCTCTCTCTCTCTCTCTCTGTTTGTCTCTCCAACCACCCCCATAACCCTCCCCCCCACACACATTTAATAACTGAAGAAGAGGTCATGAATTTGACAGGGAGTTGGGAGGGCATGGGAGGAGTTGGAGGGGACATAGGGAGGGGTGTAAATGATGTAACTACAATACTAATGCATGAAATTTTCAAAAAATTTTAAATTAAAAAATTTTGAACTATTAGAAAGATGTGTTTCTATGCCTTTCCAACATCTATTTTTATAAATGTTAAGTTAACTAGATGTTATGGTTCACATCTGTAATCCCAGCAGTCAGGAAGTTGAAGCAGAAGAATCCTAAGTTTGAGGCCAACTTGGGTTACACTGAATAATTCTGTCTCAAAAACAAAGAAACATTAAGTCGAATAGTAAACGTTAAATTCAATTTAAAAATCAGAGCTTGGACATTCTGTCAGTGTCCAAGCAACATGTGATAACTTAAAAGCCAGTGTCTACAAGTCACAAGCAATAGTTGATGTCTTTGACCATGTGAAGTTTGGATAATATTTCCCTACAAACAGCGGTTGCCTGATTTTTGCAAAGTTAAGATAGGAGCCACTGTGAGCTCTGATATGTTTTGAGAAATGTGAACAAAATCGGTGTTTACCCAGAAAACTGACTTCAAATGTCCCTTCCTTGCTTGGCTTTCTTCAGAGTGGAAAGAGAAAGGGTCTTTTAGCAACTTGAATCATTAGTAAATGAAGCAGTGCTGCTCTGGAGATGAAGGTCGGAAGTGCTGGACCCAGGAGACGAACACTGGCCACTTTCTCTGCTCCCGCTTACGTCTCCCTTTGCTTCCCTCCCTCCTTTCCATCTCTCTCTCATGTCTGTTTCCTCATTTTGAAGATCACTGGTTTCAGAACTGCATCTGTAGCTGTTTATTTTGCATGTGTCTGATTTTATGGGTTCGTGGAGATCCTGAAATTAAATTAATTTTAAATGGGCTTTAATTACTAATGCTTTGGGCCATTGCCTTCAGCAAAGTCAACATCACAATCAGGGTTACCTTAGTTTGTCTCTTTGAGGAATGCACATTCGTTTGGGCTAGCAGTAAACAGCAGAGCTCTCCAACTAGAAAAACAAATAAAATAAAACCACGCTATCTGAATGCCTGGCTGTTATTTCCCTTTCAAAAACAGCCACTCTTGGCTTAAGAAGGATTTTAAGTGTGCATAAAAGGACAATTGTTTGTCCATGGTATCTTGCTGTTTTTCCAAAGCTGAGAGAGGGACCTAGCTGTAATATTACGCTATGTAAATGCTAAAGCCAGGGTTGAATCCTGACCCCAAGGCTGCCAGTCGGTTCTTAGCTCAGCACTGAGTGCTCTGCGTGTGACCAGAGAAATTGGTTTAGTTCTCAACAGTGTCCCTTGTAAATTAAGGGCAATCAACTCCTAGTTCAAAAGTGAAGGGATAATGAGATAATGTTCAAAATGGCTTTTAAGTTTCTACCTATGGAGGTTGAAGGTGAAAGGAGAACATTGCCAAGTCTGCGGCTCCCCACTCCAGGGAGGAGGGGAGGCTGCTTGCCATGTTCCCTGTGGAATGTTCTATTCAATCAGGGGCCATCACTTGAGTGGTTTGGTAATAATAAGCTCAGATTGACTGTAGATAAAAATGAGGAAGGTTGATTAAGTCATTTAGTCCCTTGACAATTTTGCAAGCCAGACAATTCTCCTCAGCATCCGTCTTAAACTGTGCAATATGTGAACTGGTCAGATAACTAAGACTGCCTTCCTAATAGTCTGGGATCTTGACTATGTTTTTTTAACCTACAAATCAGCACTAAATTTCCTTTGTCTAACCTACACATGATTATTAATGGTGATTCAGAGGTGGCCTCCATCGTTCCCTCCCTCTAGGTTGAAAGTATGTTCACAATAATCCAACCACCTATGGCCACAACTGGGTTAATTCATTAATCAATTAAATTTATGATGTAGTACGATAAATATAGGAAGAATCCTCTAAGCAGAATATTAAATCTATACCTCATGTTTCATCTCAGTGTCCAGACATTAGTGTGGGCAATTGTGAGTGTGGAGGATAGTGTCATATGGAAAAGAAATAGGAATTTGAGGTAAAAACGGCAAATATTAATTTCTTGGGATAAGGTCAGAAGTAGAAAAGTAATATTTCTCCTTCTTACTTCTTTGTGGAATTCACCTCATGATCATGTTTGAAGCAGTTTCCAATTGTCTTTCCTTCACATGCTGTATCAGTGTGCAAATACGCATAAAAATGCAAGGACATTATTTATTAATTAAACAAGTTGTTGCACATGTCTCATGCTTTACAATTTCCAAGGAGGGTAAAATGACTTTTCTTTATCGTATTTGCTTATTTTTCTCAAAAAGTTTTTTTTTTAAGTTGTCTATAATTGTTTTATCTTTAGATCTCTGTGTTTCTCATTTGTTCACAGCTTGTTGGGTTCATATCTAGCTGAAAATGTAAAAGTGCGTGGTGTCTAAGAACATCCCCATAACCTAGATGCCACAGATTTGTGCCAATAGTGCCACAAGCAGACAGCCACATATACCCAGACACGTATGTGAGCCTTTGGCTTCATCTATGTTGTGACTGGTATTTACAGGCAGAAATCACTTTTCTTTCAACTCATCATTGGAAATACATTGAGTGTGATGTCTTTCAGTAGTTTGGCCATCATTGGGGACTGTGTAGAAAAAAAATAAATAAGAAGAAGAATGACCCTGAAGAAGAAAACGTGGCATTGCGATAGAGAGGAGGAGGAAGGCATCTTTTTCAAAACCAATGGGTGCACTTCCAAACCTGTGCTTTCCCTTGAGGTATATCACTTAAGTTCCCTGTCAGTTCTCAGTACTTTGGGTTATAACTGTATTTCCTTGTTTTGAATAATGATAAATATAGACCGATGTTTTTTAAGAAACAGAAACAATGACAGGTCCTTTGCTTTCTCAAGTGAACAGGAATCATGGAATTGGCTACAGGGAACCCCAGAAATGAGGCAAAGACAGAAGTCACTGCAAAGTAAATGCAGGTGTTCTTCAGGGACAGAACACGGGACTATCTAGACATAAGCGTAGGATCGCCAAGTCTCAGAACTTGAGAGCTGAAGGGACCACAGGTTCTCCATTAGTTTCGTTTCCCTTGTAAGCACAGGGTGAAAATTTTGCCCATGTTGTATCTTATCACTGTTGTGCCCTTGACTGTTGCTCTGCTGTTCTTAAAAAAACAAAAAACAAAAAAACAAAAACAAAAAACAAAAAACCCAAAGCCAGAAACATAACTTCTGAAAGTGTTCAGGCTTCCTCCTGCCTCAAAACCTGTGCAAATATTAAGACATTTCCCAGGCAAAGCCCTGACTTAGATGGTGCTTAGCCTACCACAACTATGGATAACACAGCGGGTTCCACAGACACAAGGTGACACACAGAACCCTTTGCTATTGCAACACTCAAGTGGAACACCAGAGCATACTGGGAAGAGTGTGGAGAGCAAGGGGGTGGATGACATGCCACCAAGCACTCCTACCTGCCCAACAGCAAGAGGAAGAAGAGACATCAGAGCAGATAGAGAGGTAGCCATGGAAACAGGAGTATCAGTGCAGGGCAGCATCTTTAGAGACATAAAAGCATTTTGAGAAAACAGGTACAGTCAGAATCTCACGGATGCCGTGTCAGGCATTTCGCCTGTAGCTAGAGAGAACTTCGTGGATATTTTTCTTCACTCATTCTGTTCTTTGCTTATTCACTCATCTGCTATCTCACTTGTTCTACAAAGATCCATGTTTAAGTATAACTATGCCATGAGCTATTAGCACAAAAATGTACAAATGGACATTGTCCTTATTGTACTATACAACTTACATTCTGGAAGAAGAGGGAATGAGGTGAGAAAAGACAATACATACATTTAAAGTAAATATATCAATTAACCCTGTGTACTGGTAAATTCCGGGTTAGGAAGTACATTAAGGAGGCAGAAAGATTAGTGTTTCTTTGGGCAGGGAAAACATGAAAAGAATTGAATGCGGTATCTAAAGGGGAACAGGATGAAGTGAGATATTTACGGTGGAGATAGTGATGGTGATGGTGGTGATGATAAATTGTGACGATGATAATGATGGAGATGATAATGGTGATGATGGTGGTGTTGATAATGGCAAGTATGGTGACTGTGGTGGTGATGATCATGAAAGGTTGTTAAGATAAATTATAAGGAGGAAATGACCAGCTTTTAAACTCAAGAGACATTTCAAACTATGATAAGGTCAGGAGAGTGACTACTGGGTCATTAGATCTGACTGACAAGGTGGTTGGTGTGACTTGGAAAGAACGTTGCCTGTAGTGGATTAGGAAGGAGGAAATGGCAAGAAAAGGCTGTAGGGGAAATGTCTTGAAAGAGTTTGGCTCTGAAGCCAAGGAAGTACATAGGTAAACACACACACACACACACACACACACACACACACACACACACACACAAAATGGTGTAAAACTGAGGTTTGGTTGGTTGGTTGGATTTTCCTTGTTGACCAGTTTGTTTGTTTTGAGTTTGAGACTATGACCTTCTTGGATTGTGTAAGTTTTCCTTGTGCTGGCTAGTGAGGGGGCTGCCTGTGGGTGGAGGACATTCGGCAGCTGACCTGGACTAGATCTCTACAAGCCACTAAACTCGGTGTGCCAGTCACACCTGTCCTAGTTACCTGTCTTCTGGAGGCAAATTTGTCCCCGCTTGGGGATGACTGCTCTAAGATGTGCCCTATGCATGTTTCCAGCAATGGAGAAGGAGCTGCTGAAGAAGAGGGGGAAAGGAAGGCATTTGACTGGAAGAGCTACAGCCTCAAACTCAACGTGTTTCCCCGAGAGTAAGAAAAGACAGGACTAGAAGGAGTTTTAAATAAATGCTTCGTTTTATGAATTGAAGAACAAATGTTGTCATTCTAAATTAAGAAGGGACATTCAAGCCGAAAATGAAAAGAATAAAATATATTTGTTGCAACAATTTAGAAGTCAGCATACAAACTTCCAAGGAAATGAAGTATTCTCCAAAAAGAGAAATCTCTAGTCATCTTTTAGTGTTAGGTGAATTAAGACAAATTAGCCAACAGTTTGAGTTAGTGAGTAGCTCATGTGTTCTAAAAATTGTCCCTTGATCTAGGATGACCTTGCTTTTGAAGGCAACTGTTTTTTGATGTGACTCTTTTTTTTTTTAAGAAAAACAAAACACTTTCTCATGCATATGAATTTAGATAATTCCTCGCCTGATGACATAAGCATTGTGTTCACACAGGCTGAGCCTTCTGGAGTCTAAGTTGGCCTTAAGACACATGGTGCATGGTCAAAACATACCAGTGGGCTTCTCCAGACAGAATATACTTATGAACTTTAGGAGGGTGGGCTGCGTTTCCAGGTTAGGTATACCAAGTTCAGAAATTGTGTAATGTTTAACAATATTTCAGAATTGAGAGGGATTACTATGGTTATCTTCATAAACATTGTATAGTTTTTCAAGTTACCATTTCAAGGATGGTACAGTGAAAATCTACAAAAGAATGCCAGCAAGGTAGCTCATGCTGGCAATACCAGAACTCAGGAGGCTGAGGCAGGAAGTTTGCAATGAATTCAAGATCCAATTGGTCTACATACTGAATTCCAGTTCAGCCTAGACTCTGGAGTGAAACCCTGACATGGGACAAATGTGAACATATCTCTTGGTAATTATTTTTTGTTTTGCCTAAATTAAAATCAAGAGTTCCAAAAGACAACTAGTGTTTGCTGTAAACCTACTGTGTGTGTGGGTAATGGTGTGACATTTTCAAAGCCTCATTATAGCTCAGTGAGCCACATATACACAGCTTTATATAAATTTACACTGAAAAGAACCCACCAGTATAAGATTCAAGATTTTATGCCCAAAGCTTGTCTTTGGATATTCCCCTGCCAAATGACTTTTCCCGGTCTCTGATGTGATTTCAACTCTTTAAAACAGTAAATACACAAGCTGAAATACAGCTAGACTGACACTCAGGTGTCATACATCATCTGGCTAGTCCCTCCCTGCCCAGTAAATGGAAATGGATTTAGTTCTGCTGCACACTTGGTAATGGCTTATTGAGGATTATTAACAAGTAATTTTCTTTGAGATTTGAACTGAAGAATTGATGTCTGGGGATGACTCAGTCAGTTAAGTACTTCCTGATCAAGCATAAGGAGTGAATGGATCCCCAAGTACACATGTAAAAATCCTGGCCTGGTGGAGCAGTGTTGGCCTGTAATCCCAGTGCTGGAGAGGCAGACATGGGAGGGTCCCTGGAGTTCCAGTAACAGGACCCTGTCTCAAAAACTAAGGGGGTGAGAGATTGAAGAAAACATCTGACACTGACCTCTAACCTGTGCACTCATGTACTTGGCCCAACATAAGCACGCAAAAACACACACTAAAAAAAAAAGGAAGGGAGTTTGATCACTAGTCTGCATATGAGGAGACAGTCAAGATTTGTTTTAAATTAAGACAGTTTTATAAAGCAAGTTTGTTGTGTTGCAAATTGGTTGGGATTTTTGACACCTGAAAGAAAGAAAGGCCTTCAGCCACTAGTGTCTTATTAATGATGGGTTTCTATTATAAGGACTTTCCCTTTTTTGAGTGAAAACTCTAAGCTATTTACTTCCCAAGTCTCACAACAGCACTTAGCACGTGCTATTGCTGTGTAGCCACGTTTTCCATGTAGATCCACTATTTTCAAAGATTTAGTTATTACTAGCTTGCTGTTCCTTTGATTTCTAAGAGCCCAAACAACCCACCATAACCTGCTTATTCTATTTAGCCCTCCAAGAAAAGCATATGCTTCAGAGTAAGCCTCACCTGTTCCAAACATTTAAAAGGGGCACTCAGAAGTTATTTAAAACAAAAATCCATATGTGGATACAAGCTTCAGAATATCTAATGCAGACCTTCCTGTTAGTCTCTACTATCCATCAGCTGAACAGGAATCTATCCCCAATGAGCCTGTGGGTAAAATAATTTCCGAGGCACAGGTGGGTGGGCCAGCAAAGGAAGATGGAAAAGCCACTTTGGTGGCTGTGAGGTGGTCAGGCAGAGGGACAGCCCCTTCCCCCCACTGCCATGGCTGTGTGCCGCTCTTCCTCTATACAAAGACAATTTGCTTTTCATGTCGTAATGAAGAACAATGTTTAACAGACAAAGGAGCTTCTAGCTTATTATTGTGCTGTCTTTGACTAGCGCTAGATGCTGGGAAAAATGGTAATTCACAGTGTGAATGCTTCTTTTTTCCCGCCGTACGGGTTATGGCTGAGCCTGTACATTGTATATCGCAGATGGTACAATAGTGAACTCTGTGAGAACGAGCAAAGAATGAATTACGACCTGGTTTTTTTCTCTTGCCAGCCAAGAAACCAAGAATGTCTTCACAATGATTTTTATTTGTGTGCATGTGAGGTACTCCTTAGCAATGTGCGCTGCAGGATTCCAATAGATGATTTTTAGATTTAGAGTGCTTAAATTGATGTATAAAACCTACCACGGTGCTCTGAGAACACCTGCGCTGCTCTATTCTCTCCCCCAGCACACCGATGTAAGGCACAGGTGATGCCTCATTAAGTTATTTCATGCAAATAAAAACATATTGCAGGGTTTCTTCTCCTTAACTACATAATCACTGAAACATGACCGCATTGATTAACGAACAAACTTTGGGAGGGAAGAATTTTGCATCTTTTGTCAATTCTGCTGCATTGAAGGAATTTATGATCCATATAAATCTGATCTAAATGGAAAAGTGATAAGAATTTATCTTTCTTATGCAAAGTAAATAATTATAAATAAATGAAAATAAAGAGAAAAAAGTAGTTTTCCCTCTTTACCGTGTGTGTGTGTGTGTGTGTGTGTGTGTGTGTGTGTGTGTGTGTGTGAAGACACTCACAACATAGGATGCAGACTTTGATTAAGGAAGATCAAATATCTCATGTTGATGAAGGGCTAGAAGGACAGAGGAGAACTGATCTCACACAGTAGGCCTATGTGTTTGATTTAGGGTTCATATATTCTCACCAATGTTTTCTGGAAACTGACATTGATTTGTCCTGGAAGCCATGATGGAAAAAAAGCCAATGTGTATGGGAATGCTCTTCAGACTCAGAAACCAACCTGGCTGGTGTCTGAGTAGTCCAACACAACTGTAAACAGTCCTGGGCTGTGTTTATGAAGGTAATGAGTCTGCTCTTAAAAGTCTTCTGTGATATTATATCTATGTTTTTGATTTATTGAATTAAAGCCAGATTTATTCAATTAAGACACTACACTTCAAGGTTAACTACCATTTGCTGTTCATTTAGGCAAGCTATTGTACAGTTATGTAAATTTCATGAACAGATACGATACTAGGGTATCTTAATTACAAGCAAAAAGATGCCATTTAAATACGAATTAAGGGACTTGTTGCCTAAATTTTGTTTCTGAGTTTTATGTCTTCCTAAAACCTAAATACTCAAGGACCTACATTGCTCCATAAGATTTTACTTTTTCCTGTGAATGAGAAACACTCCTTCTCCTAACTCTTATTTTAAAGAAAGTAGAGAAACATGCATCAATGCTAGTTTTATTGCATTGATCAGTATCTGAAAAACAAATCCAGAGCTTTCCTGTTAGCCAATGAGAACGATTTTCACAATTGTTACGGAAGTTTTTAAAGGATCCTAACTTATGAGTTAATTTGTTATATCTGTCCTTTACTCAAGGTCTATAGATATACAACCTTGTATTTTAAAATACCTGCTTTAAAACAACTCACTAATATGTATTGAAACATACTATTTTCAGAATCTATCAGTGGTGTGTGAATGTGTGTGTGTGTATATAACATACCCATGTTGTATATATGTACATACACATATATTTACCATTCCTCTGTATCTGTTGAAATATTCATTCTAAATTTAGAACTGTCAGGGCTACAGTGTTTAGTAAAAGTGACCCATGACCTGACCCTGTGCTGATTTTAGTGAAATTGTTCCTCATGCATGTCTTGGATTTACGGACAGATACTGTTTTTGTTTGTCTCTGTGTTTTTGGATGGTTCCTGTTTATAAGAATGATCTAGAGATAAATCTGGCATTAATCAGGAAGGAAGGGAGGGATTCGCAATGAGTTAATGAAAACCACACTGTGGTTCCCTAGAGTTGGTTCCCAGCTCTTGTCCAGAGCCTGGGACTTAGCCACAGCCTGGGAAGATGTTCCCAGAGCCCCCCAAGGTAGCTCCTGCCTGCTCTCCCCACCCCAGGAGTGAGAAGCTCACTATTCAGTTAGTGCTTGCATCATCCTTCCAACATGTTCCCACTGATACATTAAAGGAATTAATTGCTCATAATGATCTCACCATCTGTTAACAGAGGTTCATACCTACAGGCTGGTGGCATGTGGTGGTTCTATTCAGGGATCAATAGGCAACCCGGGCGAAGGCTTTCCCACATCGCCTGTCTTTGCCTGCTGAAAGGGGGAGGAGAGCTTGGTGCCGGCCATCTGCTCCTTGTCTTTTCTCTGTGAGACCTTGACGCTGTCCAGCGCAGCTCTGATCTGACTCCAGTCCCTATTGGAATGTGGCTGATCTGAGAGCCTCTCAAAGCTGTGAAAGTGAGTCAAAAGGAGATGGCCATTGTCCGGCATGACTGAAAGAAAATGATCACTTTAAAATTCATAACTCCCAGGTGCCTGCCATCTATTCATGGGAAAAACCCTCGGAACTTCTCTTCATTAAAGAGAGGGGGGTCCTGCTAAAAAGAGAGAAAAGGAAGTAGTTTGTGGGAATGTGTAGGGGGTTTTCAGGCTAAACAAATGAGGAATTTGGAATTTTCACTTGCATTAAAGGAGCTGTGCAAGGGAGAGCCTTAATTTTAAAGAGAGGGAGGCAGAGACAAGGCTTTCCTGGGGGCACTGTAAGAATGAATGAGGAGCATTGGTAAATTCCTCCAGGAAAATCTAAAGATCACTCTGTTTTTTGACCTTTAGTACCTGAAGTAGAACTCTGCCTGGTTCTGATCAATGTTTGAATTTCTGTTCTTGTTCCACAGGAATGGAAATTAGGTGATGAATGGGCAATTAAAGAATACTAGGTATCTGGGAGATTCCAGAGTGTGGCACAGGCCTTATAGACATGGCTGATCTCAAGTTCTCCAGGTGCTCCTTAGAACTTTATTCAGAGGGGTTACCTCCACCCACTCATCTATCTGTCTTGAACAACTCAGGAGCATAGAAACAGTACAGAGACAAAAGGAGATCTCTGGGTGCAGACAAGACAAGATTCAGCCAGGTTCATGAGGTACAGGAATCAAGGCCTGGTGGATCTTAGCCATTGGTCATTGCAGAAAATCAACACTGCATTTCCCACACAGGAATCCAAATAGGCTTTAAGGGTTAATGGATGGGGAGAGGAACAAAGGTGTGCATAGTGAGATTCCTGTCCTGCCTCTTGAACATCTTTCATCTTTCAGATGATGATGCTTTAGCTCCAGAGGTGAACTGACATGTTCAAAGTCACACAGGTCTCTCCACAGAAGCGAAGCTGTACCCTTATCTACGGGCAATTTTCTTTCCAATACTACTACTGTGTCTCCTGTAATGGTGTCAGGCTTAAGCTTACTTTTTTCTCAGCTTTCAATAACAGTGATGATGATGATGATGATGATGATGATGATGATGACCATAAAGAATAATTTTACTAGTCTAAAGAATTTAGAAGTTTCTTTGAAAATAAATTATGAGATATGGGGATGATCGCAATGACAGCATTCATCAATACTACACATGTAATGTAGCAAAAGGACCAAGTAAGGCACTAACATCTGACAGAAAGCATTGCAACAGAGCATTGAACCCTTTGGGAAAGGGTGGTCAGGCTGAATTCTCTTAGATATCAGTTATCAAATGTGGAGGACGGAAGGGCAAGGCATGGCTGTGGTCAACGCAGTCAGAGAATCACTCCCTTAAAAAGAAGGGCAAACAACAGTAACAAGGAGATGGAAGATTCTAGAAATAAGCTAAACTTCTGGAAACAGGGAAAGGTATACCTAAGTGAATCATTGTTAGTGATTCTTCTTGATAGGTAAGAAGAGTACATTCTCTAAAACATGTGTTTGTGTTCATTTATTTACAATTTTCTATCAGGTCTGCTGAGAATCTGGTTTTGTGTGACTTTTCCTCTGTGAGAGTCTACCTTTAATTTTCAGTTTAATGGACAGGAACATAAAATTCTTTGGATAAAATTGTTGTGCACTATATTTATGGTAGACTTAAGAGGAGACAAAGAAGTCGAAGTCCATTGTAGATTTCTTTACAAATCCATTTGATTTTTAAATTGTTAACTTGTTTTAAATTGGAGTTCATGTACTATTAAAACCTTACAGTTTACAGAATTAGAACTCATGAAATATGGGCTGGAGGGAATAGAGGGATGCTGGAGGGGGCTAGTTAGGGAGACCTTGGATAATGCAAGTAGACTCAGAATTTAGGTAAAGATTGCCATTGGCTAAAAAGGAATGACTGATATTTTTTCAAGTATTTCAGTTTTATACTGAAACTCTAGGGGAAACTGAGACTTATTTCAGGCAAAATAAAAAGCATACAGGCAGTCCTAAACAAGGAACAGAATAAAATGTACCACCATCCACTTCTGAGGGCTGACCACTGCTAACATTGCCGAGTATGACTCAAACAATAACAAGATCTGATCGTAACATTCACGTTAGGTTACCTAGTGCGTCATTTAAGATATGCAATTGAAATCTGACCTTTTTGACTTTTAAAAATATGAGAATTTTCATGTAGGTGCTTTATTTATTGTTTGTTTGTTTGTTTGGGTGGGTGGGGGCCGGGTCTCACTATGCATCTCTGGCTTCCTGGTGCTCACTGTGTAGACCAGGCTGTCCTCAAACTCATAAAGATCCACCTGCCTCTGCCTCCTGAATGCTGGAATTAAAGATGTGTGTCATCATGCCTGCAAAAAATAAAAAAGTAAAAATAAACTAAAAATGCTCCATTCATTGGTCTATTATGAGCCTCCCATCTTCCCAATAAAAAGTAATCCAACCCTCTTTCTCTGTGGTGTATGTGCATGTATGTATACATGTTTGCATGTTTATTGGCACATCTGTGTGGGTGCATCTGCCTGGAATTGAAGCTAGGCATCTTCCTTTCTGCTTTGAATGAGGTCAGAGTATCTTGCTGAACCCAGGGTTCATTTCTGGCTGGTCTAGCCAGTTAGTTTGCCTTAGGGCTTCCCTGTTTCTGCCTCTTGAGTTATGGGATTGCAAGGTGGCTTCCATATCTGCCCAACTAGTCACATGATTTCTGGGAATCTCCAAATCTTATGCTGTGCAGCCAGGGTTTTATCCACTGAGCCATCTGTCCAGTCCTTCCCCTCAAATCTATTTTAAATGGACTCCGACCAGCTTAAGAACTTTTGAATAAGTCCCAAAGGTTCTGAGCATCTCATTTCTTTTTGATGTTGGGTTTAGAACTATATGCACATTTCACAGCTGAGCCACAGCCGTTTATGTTGAAGGAACATAGTCCATTAGATGTTTGCTTAAAAAGTTGGTGATTTTTATGTCTTCAATGAAGGGGTAGCCTCTTCCCGTTAATTAACGCATCCTCTTTCATCAGTCAAAGCTTACAGTGGGCCATGTTCACAAATACTAGAAAAGGAATAATATGAGAATGCACTTTAAGAGTGAGACTTGCTTAAATAATGACAGTAAACACAAGAAAAACACCCCACAAAGGGTAACAAACCCCAAATCGGCCAAACAACCAACAAAAATATGTCAATGAAGCACAATGCAGAATCTAAGGGTGAGAATCTCCTCAAGGGCCTGGGGGAAGAACTGGGATGATGCCTGGCACGCAGCTGCTGGGACTGTCAGGTCCCAAGGATTTGATGTTCAGACTTGCCAAGGAATGCACAGCCAGGATAGTGCCACCATCAACTCTACTTCTAACCCCTACCCCAGTCTAACCACACACCCCATCCCCCACAAGCTGCCTGACAG
>CABHPR010154707.1:21995-38798 GCA_902168415.1 Peromyscus melanophrys | reverse complement strand
CTTCTTCTTCTTCTTCTTCTTCTTCTTCTTCTTCTTCTTCTTCTTCTATTCATATTATTCATAGATTTGGTCTTTTCATAGTGTTCAATATTTCCTGGATGTTTTGTTTCAGGAATTTTTTAGATTTAACATTTCATTTGACCAGGGTATCCATTTTTTCATTGTGTCTTCAATCCCTGAGATTCTCTCTTCCATCTCTTGTATTCTGTTAGTGAGGCCTGCCTGTGAGGTTCCTGTTTACGTTCTTAAAATTTCATTTCCACATTTCCTAACTTTGGGATTTCTTTATTGATTCTATTCCCACTTTCAAGTCATGAACTTTTTTTATTCATTTCCTTTTACTGTTCATGTTTTCATAGATTTCCTTAAGAGATTCATTCAGTCCCTCTTTAAGGGCCTCATATTCACAAAAGCTATTTTAAGGTCTTTTTTCTTGTGCTTCAGCTGTGTTACAACACTCAGGGCCCGCTAAGGTAAGGTTGCCAAGCTCCAGGCGAGACATATTGTCCTGGCTGTTATTAATTGTGTTTCTACAATGGCATCTAGGCATCTGGTTATAGGAAGATTGTGATCCTAGGTGTTGATATCTGGTCTTGTCTTTGTTTGGTGGGTGTTTTGTTCCTTGGTTTCTGTTGCCCTCTCTGGTTCTTTTGTTTTGTTTTGTTTTTCGAGACACGGTTTCTCTGTGTCATTTTGGTGGCTGTCCTGGATCTCACTCTGTAGACCAGGCTGGCCTCAAACTCACAGAGATCCTCCTGGCTCTGCCTCCCAAGTGCTGGGATTAAAGGCGTGCGCTGCCACCACCTGACCTTCTCTGGTTCTTAAGAGTGTGGTGGCTCTACGTTGCCTGGTAGGGAATTCTTCTGGGATCCTGATAAGTGTGGCTACTGGGGGTTCCAGGTAAACTCTGTGTCTAAGTATTGGGAGCTGACACTTAGGCATAGGGATGGGCTAGAGTAGGGTTGAGCGTGTCCACAGGAGGTAGGAGAGCAAGGTGTTCCACCAGAATCTACTTAGTCCCCTGGGAATGGGGCAGAGAGTGATGAGATGCCACAGCAGGTGCTCTGTGCAGAGCTGGGGGTGAGACTGGGGGTCGGGTTTAGGGGAGTGGAGGAAGAGGAGAAGCTCTGCAGTCAGCCTCCCAGCTTCCCTGCCTCGAGTGGCCTGTGGGTTCCCGGGGAGTGCCTGATAGAGTTGGGAGCTGGGATAGAGCCATGGCTGGTAGAAGGAAGTCAGGAGGGGAAGATCTGTGTGAGCCACTGGAGATGGATGGGGAAAGGGGGGGCTGCAGTAAGTGTTCTGTTACAGAGCTGGGGGTGAGACTCAGGGGTTAGGTTTAGGGGAGTTGAGGGAGAGGTGAAGATCTGCAGTCAGTCTACCTGCATCCCTGGCTGGAGCGGCCTGTGGGTTCCCAGGAAATAATTAATTTTTAATTAAAAAGCATTGGAGGGAAGTCCAACATACATACAGAGAAGAGAATGCACAGCTTGGTGAATTTTCTACAGTGAACACCCCAGGGTAACCAGATCCTGCACCCAGAAATAAAAAACCACCAGCACCGCAGAGGGGTCCCCAGCCCCCTTCTCATCCCAACTCCACTCTGAAGAGAGACTGAGTCGGTTTCTAACAGTGCAGCTCGGCTTTTGTGGCTGATAGAGATGAAGTCCCTGGCTTGCATGGCTTCCCTTTGACTTTTCCATCCCTGGTGTTTGCAGTAGCTCCGTATGTGCTGGTGTGCAGAAAGAGCACAGTCTCCTTTCTGGATGGAAACTCGTTTAAGTGGGCGGATCACGCTACATCGCCATGACCTGTGCAAGAAAAGCTGGGGTCAAGCCAGGGGCCTAGCCAGACGGTGGTGACACACACCTTTAATCCCAGCACTGGGGAGGCAGAGGGAGACAGATCTCTGTGAGTTTGAGGCCAGCCTGGTCTACAGAGCAAGTTCTAGGACAGGCTCCAAAGCTACACAGAGAAATCCTGTCTCGAAAAAAAGAAAGAAAGAGAGAGAGGGAGGAGGGAGGGAAGGAGAGGAGAGAGAGAGAGAGAGAGAAGCTGGGGTCAGGTAGACTACACACACTCTGATGGAGCCTCACCAACTACTGCTGTAACTGAGAACCTCCACATTTTTTTAAGCTCGTCTCAGTAGGAGGTCTCTGTAGGTGAGCAGTCTCAGGCATCTGGGGAAAGGACAATGAGACACTTGCTAGTTTTTGTACACACTGATCAGTCATTAATAAACACTCATACTTGGACCAAAGGAAGAAGGCTTTGCCAGCTCCAAGTCTGACCCATGTGGGGAAAGGCTTTGCCAAATTCCCATGGGCCTGATTCCTTGGTCCTTGGCATGGCCAGCTCATGTCAAACAATACCCAGTCTCTCTGAGTTTCGCCTGCTCAGGACTTCACCAGCTCCCTATAGCACATTGACTTTTATTGTGGATGGACATCTGAGTGGTTACCAGTTTGGGCCGGTTGCACAGACTCCTATGAACACTCTGAACATTCTTTACCCATGCTTCAGGCACACACACATACACATTTTGGTTGGATATAAAACTTAATTCAATTTGCTGGATAATTAGATTCACAGACATTCAGGCAGAGTAAATAGCCTCAAATAATTTTCTAATGAAGTTGTAAAACCAAAGTAATTCTAATTAAACTTACTAGGCTTACAAGAATCAATCTGTGTCTTTTCAGTCACTCTTTTGGTGCACGTTGTGGTGGCTGGTCCAAGCACAAGGAATCCCTACCCAGTGAGAAGAACCATTCCTGGTTCTGCAATGCTCTTCTAAGATCAGCCTCAGCTGAATTCTTTGTTGTTGTTATTGTTTTTAATCATATATCCCCCAAATCCAAAGGATTAAGGAAACTTAATTTCCAAATTTATATGTTGATGGTATCAGATGTGGCTGTTAGGAAATGAGAGTTAGGCAAAGTTGGGAGAGTGGAGCATCTTGTATGAGGAGGAAAAGAGACCAGGGTAGTAGGCTGTTTCTATATGCCATGTGATGCCCTCTGCCATGTCACAGGCTGTGAGAAGGCTTCTGTTGACCTACAGTTTTGGGGGCCAGTTGGCTATGCTGCGACTGAACTCATGGCAAAGCAGGACGATGTTGGGTAAGAGCAGATGTGACGCTTCATGCTGGCAATCCGATTGTCCCTGAGGCGACCACAAGGAACAAGAGAGCTTACCTTTAGGTGTGATTTGATGGCGGCTTTGCTTTGAGCCTCTCTCTGGGCTTTCTCACCTCGGGTCTTGAGCTCCGCTCCATGATCTTTATAAGTTAATGGAAACTCTTCCCTGAGTGGAATAATGAAGTGGCTGTGAGCCTCAGTTGTTTTGTTTGTTTTTGTTTTGTTTTGTTTGGTTTGGTTTTTCAAGACATGGTTTCTCTTTGTAGCCCTGGCTATCCTAGAACTAATCCTGTAGGCCAGCCTGGCCTCGAACTCACAAAGATCTGCTCAGTTTTTGATGCTGTGAGGTTTCACGTGTTGGACTGAGGCAGTAAAAGAGTTCTCCTAAACTAGCACTAGCCAGGGGCTCCAGAATCCTTTGACCATCTATGCACCACATCTTTCTAACTAGCTCCTTTATACTTCATTCTTTTTAAATTAAACACATGTAAAATGAAATATGTTCATCTTCACCCCCTTTCCCACTTCCAACTCCTTGTATCCCTGAAACATGACACCTTCAAGTATTTTTTTTAACTTTTTAAGTTAAATTAGTGTTGCCTGCGTGTGGATGGGTATGGGGCAGCCCACCAGAGCTTAGGAAACTCAGCAGAGGGATGCCCTCAAGAAAGAAGCATTCTCTCTTCCCCAGCAGCTATCAACTCTCCAGTTAGGGATGGGGCCTAAAAAGCACCTTCCTCACCCATGCTGGAATTTTGGCTGGCTTGATCTCATGCAGGTGCTCTAAGTGATCCAAGTACCTTCTAAATGTTTGTGTCTATATCCACAGACTTGGGCTGCTCTCATCCGTGGTCAGGGGAGCTTCTTTTTGTAGTGGGTGGAAATCATGCAGAGATGTAGAAATGGTCAAGTGCTGACAATTAGAGAATAGATACTCAGCTCTAAATGGGACATGTTTGTTACTCCACCCCCACCTCGAACACACACACACACACACACACCACATACACATACACGCATACACACCACATACACACCACACACACCACACACACATACACACCACACACACCACACACACACCACACACACACACACACACCACACACACCACACATACACATATACACACATACCACACACACATACACACCACATACACACACATACACACACACACACCACACACACACATATACACACATACCACACACACACACCACACACATACACACCACACATACACACCACATACACACACATACACACACCTCCCACACACACACCCCACACACGTACATACACACACACCACACACATACACACACACTACACACATACACACACACCACATACACGTACATACACACACACACACACACACACACACACACACACACACACTGAGCCTGTAAAGAGGAGGCAGAAAGAACGTAAGAAGTGTGCAGTGAGAGGCTGTCTGTCTTCTGTACAGGACATGTCAATGCATTCATGAACTTTTAGCATCTACCCTCCCCATTCCCAAGAGCTGTCAGGACAGGGCTGAGTGTCTCTGGCTCTGGCAGTCTTTCCACACTCTCATTAGATCTTTGTAGAGCACGATGCCATTCATTCACCGTCTCAGCAGTCTCCAGTGCTCTGACCTTGTATAAGGCACTTACCAACTCATGAGGTGATTCAGGTGAGCTCATTTGTGAGATTCCTTTCAATGGAAAATCTTCTACTTGCATGAAATGCCACTTAGAGTCTTGCTTAGCTGTTAACCTTAAAGTGGAGTTATAATAGGTAGTTAACACACCTTCCCCCTCAGCAGCTGCTTTCTGTTGAATTCCATCCAGTGACCCTGGTGTGGCCATGAAGTGCCTTTATCACCAGCAAGAGACGTTTGGCTTCTTCTCCCTGGTGAAGATGAGTGCAGTAAACGCATCAGGGCCAAGGACATTTCTTCTGCCACCTTTGGCCACTTCTCAAGCTCCTGCTCCAACTGCTCAACAATTAACCCATACCTTGAAGGACCTTGCAGGGAGACTAAGAGGAAGCTTAAAAAAACCATAATACTTGTATTAATTCTTTGAGAATTTTACTCATGTATACAATGTATTTTGATCACATTCACCCTCTGCTCCTGCTATATCCACCTCCAAGTCCCAATCCTCTGATAGTTTGATTAGTGCCCCCACACACCTTTTATTTTATAACGCACCGATTTGTGTTGCCCATATACTCATGAGTATGGTGTCATCCACTGGAGTGTGGTTGACCTACCTGGGGCCACAAACTGACTCGGTCTCCCTAGAAGCCATCAGTTTTCAATAGCTTCTGGGAGAGGGGAAGGATGGGATAGGAGGGGGTGCTCTGGGGGGAGCCCTCCCCATGCTGTGCTGGCACATTCATTGACTTGATCTTATTCGGGCAGCCACCTCTGCTGTGAATTCATGAGCACAGATACTGTTATGTTCAGAAGACATTGTTTTGCTTTGGTTTTCCCAGACCTCTGGCTAGTATAATTTTTCCAAACCTTCATCCACGATGGTTCCTAAGCCTTGGGGAGGGTATATGTCCCATTTGATGGCTAAGCACATCACTGACCATTAGTCCCTGAACTTTGACAAATTGTGAATTTCTGCATTAACCAGCATCTACTCATAAAGAAACTTCCCCAATGAGGTTCTGAGAGCTGCACTAATCCATAGGTATAGAGATATGAATTTAGGGGGCCATTTGAAACTATGTCCATTCAGCAAAATAATAGTAGTACAGTCACCCCTGGGGCCTTTGAACACCCCTGGGAGTTCCATAACCAGGTTCTTGGCCAGATTTACAGTCCCAAGCATGCCTGTCTTCCTGTGGAGGGAGCCTTAAATCCAATTAGAAAGTGATTGGTGGCCCCCAAAGCATCTGTGCCACCAACACACCCTGGGCATATCCTGTAGAGTCTGTCATTGCTATAGCTCACAGGGTTCACGGCTGTGGATGACTCATCCCACCACAGCAACCCGTATGACACCTTCCAGCTCCATCTATGAAAGCCAGGCACCAGGGAGGAGCTTTCTGGTTAGTACCAACTTGATTTCTCCATGACCTGTGACCACAGTGTGTGGTGTCTTCAGCAGTCATGTCTTACCGTTCATTTCTGGTGGGTAACCAGGGGCAGTAGAAATAGCGTGTATCGTTTGGGGAATGGGTTTCCAGGACACCCAGGACCAACAGTGGGAAGGGAGGTGTCCCACATCTGGCACTGCCACTTCATCTGGAAACCTGTGGCTTCTGAGTTAGCCATTATCCCTGTGCAGGATAGCTCCAATTAAACTCCTTATGAGCATAATGTACATGGATATATAGACATTTAAGAATCTTTATAATAATCCTTTCCACATGACCTTTTCAAACATCCTTAGTGTTAGTTATCTCTCTTCCCATGTCTTCCTCTAACCTACCCTCCCAGCTTTCTCCTCACTTAAACCTCACTCCCCATTCTCACCTCTTTCTCCTTCATATCACCTGTATTCTACTCCCCCCCCCCACTTAAGATCTTCTCCCTCCCCGCTGATGTTTTATAGTTTTCTGTATTCTGCAGGTACTCTATGTTAAAACACGCAAATCTAAAGATTTGATACTGAGTTTCACATATGAATGAGAACATGTGACATTTGTCTTTCTAGGTCTGGGTGAACTATTAAATTCTCTGAAATGGCAAGTAATAAAAAGGAGACAGAAATGATGCTATAAAATATGGTTTATAGTCTCTATCTTTCCCCCCATGTGTATACACTTTCTATTATTTTTCCTATATTCTGCTTAAGAATGGAGGCACTTCTATGCAGTATTTATTTCTGCTTGCTTATTTAAACACAAATGAGTTCCTTTGGCAGTATTATCTTAAGAACAAGCTTACAGATCAATGAGCCATCACAGAAAACCAAAAATCCACACTTAAGTAAAGTCGGGTGTTTTATCTGCTCTGCTGAACCAGGTTTTCTCCCTCCAGCTAACTGTTTGGAGCTAAGTATTCAAGGTTGTCATGGGTACAAAAGCAACAAGCCCCAGGAGAGAAGCATGCCTCTTTTTTTACTGTATAAGTGGGTCTCTGTAAAATAAAGCAATAAAGCAAAAAAGTTGTTTTTAAGTTTTTATTTTAAATTGTGTCCACATACGATCAAACTTGGGGGTCACAGCTCATGTTCCAAGTCAGGTCTATCTTGTGTCTTCAGTGAAACAATTAAAAGTGGGAAGCCTCCAAAGAAGATCTATTCAATGTGACCACAGTGGGAAGAGAGATCTGGCAACCCTCCTGAGTCTTCAGGGTCCTGGAGTGACGTTGAAGTTTAAATAGAAAGCCAAGGATATGCACATCTAAGCAGTCCACAGGATGGTGTGGTCCCACCATCTACTGACTCATCTTATCCAGATCTCAGTTGCACCTTGTAAGGTGGTCTGTGTGAATTCTTGTTCCCACCCTTTCATTCTCCCAGCATGAAATGCCTTGAAGAATTCATGTTTCTTTCTTTAAGATTTGTTTGTTTATTTGTTTATTATGTATAGTGTTCTGCCTGAATGTATGCCTGCACACCAGAAGAGGGCACCAGATCTCATTATAGATGATTGGGAGCCACCATGTGGTTGGTGGGAATTGAACTCAGGACCTCTGGAAGAGTAGCTAGTGCTCTTAACTGCTGAGCCATCTCTCCAGCCTGAGAATTCTGATTTCTTGGTAGTTCACTGTTTCAACACTCTGATAAATTGAGAGACACAAGTATATCTCTAGAACATCTTCATCTCTCCCAGACCAGTTACACACTTGTGTGTGTAAGTGCACATGTATGCAAGTGCCCACGAAAGCCAGAAAAGTGTATCAGACCCCAGGAGCTGGAGTGACAGGCAGATTGTGAGTCACTGAACATGGTTGCTGGAAAGCAAACTCTGGTCCTTTGTAAGAGCAGCAAGTGTTCTTAAGCTCTGAACCATCTGTCCATCCTCTGCTTTGGATGTTAAAAGTAGTGTGGATAAAATTTTAGGGTGTCACCTTTGGAGCCCACGATGCCTACAATTTTGTCCTCAAAGACATTGTTTACAGTCTAAAATTTATGTCCTGTGGACAGTGAAGCCAAGTTGGATCCTCAGGAAAGCAAGGCAAGAAGAACAGATCTGTGGTATTTCAGTACAAGAGATTCCTGGAAATGATCTGCAGGTTTATGAAAATGATCCACTGGGGAGGCAGAGAGAGAGGCAGCAGGAAATGCAGCCAGTGGGCCAGGCCATATGTGCCTCTCCTTTAGATGACAGCCAGGTGTTCCCCTGGAGCCAGGTGAGCTGTGGTCATAAAATGCACATTCCTCTACTGGAAGACAGCAGGACGTGTGACTATGTCAAAGGCAGTTGTAAGTATTGAAGATCCTCCAGGGCTGCAGAGACACCCACAGGTCAGGCTGTAGTTAAAACAAGAAAGGATGAGAACTGCTTCCGAAATCAAGCAGCCTGTATGCTGAGGTGGGCTGTCTTTCATTTGAAGAGTAAACCAGAATTTAAGGTAATTTATGAATATACTCTCAAAAAGGAAAAAAAAAAGCAAGAAAGGACAGTGAATAGACCTGCATTTCAAATCCGTCATTGAGAGCTGTCACTTGCCTGTGGAGGGCTGAGGTTGACACTGAAGCATCCTCCACCCTCTGCCTCACTCACTGAGGCAGGGTCTCGATCAAACCCAGAGCTCACTAGTATGGCTATTATCATGGCTGGTCTAGGTAGCCAGCTTGTTCTGGGGATTCCCCGTCTCTGACCTTTGAGGCTGGAATTACTGATGGGTCACTACTCCCACTCAGCATTTGTGTGAATTCTGGGGGTGTGAACTGTGGTCCTTACACACACACATAGCAAGCACTTTGAGGATTGAGGCATCTTTCCAACCCAAGAGCTGTCACAGTCTAAACAAAACCTGCCAAGTCCTTTTGTTAGATAAAATCTTAGCCATCATCTCTCCCAACCACTTATTTCACATCTACTTCGGTCACACACAGAAGACACACTGTATTTTAGGCAGAAAGGGAAGCAGGCTTAGAAGAATGGTGTTCCTAGTATCACATAGGACTCAATAGTTACCTAAATATCTGCAATGACTCCAGACCCACCCCAACAGGCTTAACTTTCACATATGTGGGTCAAGCTTCTATGGGTCAAGAATCTAGGGGTAGTAGTGTTTTGGAATATTCCTTTACACTGTGTGAAGAGGTGTCACTGTGGTTGGTTTAATAAAGAGCTGAACAGCCAATAGCTAGGCAGGAAGAGGTTAGGCCAAACTTCCAGGCACAGAAAGAAGAAGAGATGACTCTAGGCAGGAGAGAGACACCAGAGGACATGGAGAGGAAACAGCAGGTGCAAGAGGGAAGAGAGATAAAAAGTCATCAGGCAAAATGTAGAGTAATGTAAATGGATTAATTTAAGTAGTGTGACAAGCCTAAGCTATAGGCCAAGATTTCATAATTGATAATAAGTCTCCATGTTGTTTTTTGTGAGCTGAGTCACAAGATTCAGCTGCACCGTTGCTTCAGCTCTCTTCCCTAGGCTGTGGTCAGTGTTAACCAGAGCTGAGACCCTGAAAGAGGCTCATCTGGGCAAAAAACGCACTTCTAAGCCCATTTATGTCCTTGGTGACAAAATTCACATCCTCATAGTTGGTTGGACTGACGACCTGACTTCCTCACTGATAGCAGCTGGAGACTTCTCTGAAGTTAGCTTTGCATCAGGAAGCCAATAAATAGGTCTGCTAACAAAATGGAAGTCACAGTCTTGTTAGCTGGTCACAATGTGCCCATCACCTTCTTTGTATGCTCCATGTCACAGTCAGTGGAAGGGTTTTTATAAGGTAATAAACACTAGAGGTCAAAATCACTTGTGGCTAGTTTAGAAGTCTGTCACAGAGCACATGGCTCCAGACAATAGACTTTAGGTACATAGATAAAAATGGGTTCCTCTTTTGCAAGAAATACAGAGCAGTGTCAGAACAGAAGGCTGTTTGATTTCTGTCAGTAATATTTTAGTTTTCCAATACCCTACCAGCTGCTGTTTTAAGAGGTAATAAAACTGTTTTAAGTAGCATTTGTGTGTGTTTTTATCAAACTGGTGGACAAAGACATGAAAGACAGATGCAAACATGAAACCTCTTTTGCAGCCCAGAACGCCTGTGAGTTTTGATACATATGAGACAGAGAACATGATACTCAAGACAGCCCAGAGTGGTGGTGGTGCTGATAACAAGGGGTGTCCACAGCAAATGAGAAAACTCTGTCGCATTAGATGAGCATTCCAATTTCACATGCTAGATGAAGATTGCCACCCCATCCCTCCCCCTGTTTAAGTCTTGTCTTGACTGAGGTTGGATGTTGAAGCTTGTAACTCACTGAGAGTGGGTGTTCCCAGGTAATATGTAGTATACCTCCAAAGAAATCTTTGCGGTTTTCAGGTTTTCATTTTCAGAGTTTCGTAGCTTTCATTTCCAGTTGTGATGTTTATTTAAAACAACAACAACAAACCAGCCTGTTTTGGAGCAAAGATTTCATGGTGCTATGTGCCAGTCGTCACTTTATATGGAAGTTTTAGAGGGCCCCACACCCAGGTGAATCTAGAGAGGAAAGCAGAACCCCATTTGGTATCATTCATAGTCCATAACAAGAACTGGGATAGAAGCAGTGAGTAGTTCACAGATGAAGATCTCGATAGTTCATTGAGCAACACACCTCTGCCTCTTGTTGCTTTTCTCTGTGCTTCTTCAGGTCTCTGTAATAGTCCTGTTCATCTTGAGACCCTCTCTTCCATTTCTTTTCTAATATTTCCAAGTTCAGTTATGCCGGGTAGACAGCCAGGTTTGCCCGTGGTTGATGTCTGGATGAATGAGTTATTTCTCCGTGCAACACCGGCATCCACATTTTCAATGGAAAGTCGTAGTCCAGTACTTCATCAAATGCTGTTTCAATATGGAAACCTGAAACCTCGCCGTCTGCTAGTCATCACTGCTGCCTTCTAAGGCAGGCAACCTACTCCCAAGCTGAGCACGCAGCAGGCCTTCGCAGAGTTAGCCGATCAATTAGAGGCAGCGAGCAATTGAAGATATTTGTTGAAGTGGGTGGAAACGCTGACTGGCTACAGGGCAAGTGTGTCTGTAACAATGTCTGCTGAAATGAATACTTTTCTGGAGAAACAAAAGCTGGTAAAACGTTTAAGTCAAATCGATCTTTAAACAGGATTCTGAACATGGAAATCATTTCTGTACACACATGGCATCCATTAAAGAGGAGGGCTAGGGAAATTTCTTCTATGAGAGACTTTCCAGAAAGAAAGAACGTACATGATAAAGCTTGTCCTCCCAGGGCTCCTTAGAGAACAGTACCTCACCCAGGTCCACACTTTCAGCCACTCAGATACAAGTACCATCTGACAGTTCACACTCACCATCTTCTTGCGCCTTTCCTCAACAATAATAACAATGACCTAGTTATATGCTAAAATATTTAAAACTTTACAAAGCATAATCAAATGCTTTTAATATTCTCTCACTCCCCAGAGGCCATCATTATTTGCAATTTATTATGTATCTTTCCATTTGTATGCAAACATATATATGTATATATGCCATAGTCACTGGAAACAGTTTTAATAGATTGCTTTCTTTTATTAAAACCTTGCCGTTGTATGCATGTTTGCCTTCTAGATGAGCACAGGTCTGTCAGTGACACTCTGGAAGAGGAACAGTGGAGCCAAAGGATAAACGTATTGTTTTCATTTTGATAAATGATGCCAGGCTCTCTCTGTGTAGTGGTGGTGGTGTTGTGTGAGGGTGTGTGTGTGTGTGTCCAAAATATCTCCCAGTGTAGGTCCATCCCACAGTCTGTCTGTCTCTCTGCCTGTGTGCCCCAGGTCACTTTCTCCTTGTCTCCTAAGTGACAAACTGACCTTTTGTAGATTTGGCTTTCTTGACTTGCCGTTGTTCTCAGTCTATGACTTCATATTTGTGTTCCATTTCTATGTCCTCCTCTGTGGACCGCATGCCTGTTTTTTTTTTTTTTTTTTTTTTTTTTTTTTTGAAGGCTCACTCCCCACTCCTGCAATTTTAGCATTTCTCTTGGCTTTGGGTGGAGCCCTCCATTTGCACATATACCCTCCAAATCCTGCCTCAGTGCTTCTTAGGGACAATCCAACCTCCATAGCATTTTTATTAGCCCTTTGCTGCCATGGCTGTGGGATTTAAAAGCGCAGGAGATCTGTCTTTCCCCAAATGGCTATGAGTGTTGGATACCACTTCTGGCAGCCTCTCTGCAGACTTCCCTCAGTGATGCTGGGCCTCAGCTCAGTGTCTACACCCAGCCCTCTGCTTTTAAGGAGGCCTTAACTCGTTTCCTCTGCCTTTCTCTGGATCCTTGTCAAATCTTGTGGTGATAAAGCCGGTCTGTGCTTCACTTTGAAGTATGACGCGTTGAGTCTCTTGAGAAGGAGGCTCGTTTCATCTGGCCATTGTGCGAAGACTTCTTGCAGCCTCGGGACTTTGTCTTAATTTAGCTAACAGGACTCTTCTGCCGCTATGGAAATAGAAGACGTTTATTCATTCTTTGGATTTATATATTTTCTTAAAGGTTGCGATTTGCATTTCTGTTCTCTATCTCTTTTTACATTGCTTTCCGAGAAATGCAAAGCCTGTGGGGAAAGAGAGCCTGGCTTAGGGGAGATTTTCAAAAGCAGCTCCAATTTGTATCACTGGAGGCGGGGTCCCCAGTCCTTCCCACCCGGGCCAACTGCCTGCAGGGTAATGGATTGTCTTCCTCTCATCAGACTCCACAGGAGATGTTCTCAATGGTTTATGCATTCTGGCCGGAAATCACTCCCTGCAGACCGGAGAATTCTTCCTGTGTTCCCCAGCAGAGGTCCCGGGGGACTGAATCTGGCTTGTAGAGTGTAAACCCCATGTGCTGTAAAGAAAAGATCAAGGGCAGACTTGGCACTAAGTGGTTGTTCCAAAGTTTCCAACTGGTCTAAGTTTTCAAAAACAAAGAGTGAGTTCTTGTTGCTCTTACCTCGGGGGAATACTTGCAGAAGGTGTCTAAACACGCTCAAAATGACCAGATCTCAGGAGAGGGGAAGAAATCTGTAAAAGGAAAAAGCCCTTGGTTCTACTTTGGGATAAGAAAATAGGAAGGCAAGGGGAACATCATGGGAGGGATGGGTTCTTTGTTATTCGGTTGCTCAGAACTGTGTCTTTGACCTGTAATTGTGTTATGCTCGAGTTTAGTCATCAGTGGTACCTTCTGCAATTAAAGCAAGGGATACATTTGTTAAACATGTCATAGACAGGGGAAATCAGCAAGAAATACCAGGGAGGGGGAGGGGCAAGTCCAAAGAAACAGAAGAGATTTTAAACTGGGAGAGAGGAAGGAGAGAGGGAAAAACAGAGACAGAGAGAGGCAAAGAGAGACACACACAGAGGCTGAGAGGAGAAGGGAGAGAGAGGCAGAAAGAGAGAATGAAGACCAAGACAGAAGGAAAAAACAAAGAAAGGGATGATAAGGGACAGAAGAAAAAGGAAGGGAGAATCTCTGTGGTGAGTGGTTCGGGCTGTTGGAAACCCTTCGCCATTGCCAAGAGCAAGGTGACTCCATCACATCTTGTTTTTCTGGCTGCAGCACAAGGCCCAAAGGACAGAAGGTTAGCAAACCCTCAGGATTACTGGACACACGAAACTTTGTTTTGCGATCCTTGCCCTTCAGGAAGGCCTACAGCTTGGGGCTGGAGGTGACAAAGGGCAGATTCAGGGGAATTATTTATTTCACTCCTTTCCATCTGGGCATCCACATTAATTGAGTGGATTCATTTGGTGCCAATTTTTGTTTTTTGTTTTTTTTTAGAATTCTGGTCATGAAAAATGAAAGAATCATGATTCCAATATCTCGCGTGGTCTGTGAGTCATGGCAGGATGCTTTACTGCTCTGGCCTTTCCAGTTTTCTAAGTTTTGATTTGCTGAGTTCTTTCCTCCTCTTTTGTGCAGTTTACTTATTATAATTATTAATGAGGAAGCAGAAAAATGGCTATTCAGTTGAACTTTAGGGAGCAGGACGTAATAAATGGTCTCTGTCTAGGATCTAACATTTGCCCTTAAATACAGTAATTATTAGGTTGCTTGATGATATGCTGAGTTTTACAAGGCTCTTATTAGGGAAAGAAAAAGAACATAATAAATCCACTAATGTGGGTAATGACTGGTATGGAAATTGAAAATGGTTCAAAATTAACCCACTCCTTTTTTCCATCTTCTAAATACCCCCCCCCCCGGGTCCAAATATTATTCATCACATAAATATACTTGCTTTTTATTTCAGCTGGTTCTGTGCTGCCAAGACACTCCAGAATTAATTGCAATTAAGTGCTATCTGGCTTTACCTGGCCATTGCCCACAGGCTCAGCTGAAGGAAAATGTAACCGGCCTGCAGTGGCAGATAGAGGCGCAAGTAGCCCTGTAAGCTTCATATGTCTTACGTCATATGCCACATGCCCAGTGCTAGCCCCCTGGGACTGTGAGGAACACCAAAAGTAACGGTGTTCAGTAAGAGGAAGCTCACCCTGAGTGCCGAAGCCGGCTCCTGGCACAGGTCTCTCTCTCTCTCTCTCTCTCACTTCTGCATAGTAAAGACAATCCTACCTTAATGGAGGACTTTTCGTGTGTTTTTAACACGTCAAAAGCCTGTATGTGACGGGAATATGACTAAGTCTGACGCAGGAGGAGTATATGGGATGTTTTCTATTCCATACGTTAGAGCATGCATGACTTTTGGGTTGTATAGAACATTGAATTTATAAAAAACAAAACAAAACAAAACAAAACATTTCTTTGAAGTCAACTCGAAATAGATGCCCCAAATGTAGTCATTTACTGAAGATGAATCTGAAAAATAATATGTGACTGTAAAGAGACCTTCCTGTCACCCAAGTCTCTTTCTGTTCACCTTCTGTTGGTGTTTAGAAGCTTTAAATCTTACTTGAAATGAGGAAGGAATGATGGAAACAGTTTGAATGCTCCTGGAATCAAATCCTGCCTCCACAAAACCAAATAGCAAATGTAAACAATGAAGCCTTAAGCTGAAGAGAGCCCCATTAGGAAGCTGGTCCAGGGGTCAAGGGTCAAGGAGAGAACAAAAGCAACCAGGACTGACCTGTGTGTTGGAAGCTTCACCATTAAAATGGAGAAAAGGAAACAAAACACTAAGGGTCTCTGTGTAATCCAGCACCACTGCAGTACAGAGCTAGCCAATGTAGTAAGTCGGGAAAGGGGAGCTTAGATCTCAAGGATGGGCTGTCAAAAATAAGGTAAAAGCATACAGTACACTGAGAAGTAACTACTCAGAATACAGCAGACAAGGGATTAATCTTAAAATTTCCAAAGCACCCTACAAATCAATAAGAAATGATTAAAACAAAACAAAACAAAACAAAACCAGGAAAAAGGTGATGGAAACACAAAGCCAGCTCACACTAGGGATGCTTTCAATGGCCGGTAGATTTGACTATTCTTAGATTTATTTTAATAATAATCAAGTAAACCAATTAAATCTCAAATTTTATTCATCATTGGAAATTTTTTTAAGATTTAAATGTTGAGGATTGGCAATTAAAGAAAAAAATAATTATAGTGAAGTATCTCTGAAGAGCAAATCCAGCAGTATCCACCAACATAAAAGTCCACTGTGATTGTAACTTCTATTCATGCAGCATAATGAAGCACGCACACACACAGACCCATGTACACTCAAGGCTGTTCACCACAGTTGTCTATATAAGTGCAAAAAGTTGTGCATTGGTTTGTTAGTTTTCTATCACAGGGTACCACAAACTAGGCAGTTTAAACAACAGAAATCTATATCGTCATGTCGCTGAAGCCTGAAGTTGAAGGTCTCTGTGGTGGGTTTCACCTTGGGACCTCTACCCTTGTTCGCAGGCAGCCGCCTGTACACTCTGTCTGTCTTGGTTTTTGTTTGTTTGTTTGTTTGTTTGTTTGTTTGTTTTTCTGGAGTGCCTGTGTCTTGATCACCTTTTTATTTTTTTAAATAAGTTCACCAGTCTTATTAGATTAGGGTGCCCCAACTATCTCTTTAAAGACCCTGTCTCCAAGTAGAGTCATATTACATCAAAAGCTTAGGCCTTAACATGAATTTTGAGGGGACACAATTCAGTCTTTAATAGTCGGAAACCACATAAATGCAAAAAAGGGGAAGTGGTCATGGTACATTTAGGCCACACAGTAATATTTACTCATCAGTAAGAATGAAGTAAATAAAAAAAAAATTAAAGGGAAGTAGAGAGGTACTCTGATCTCTGTGAGTTCAAGGCCAGCCTGGTCTACATCATGAGGTCCAGAACAGTTAGAACTACATAGTGAGATTCTGTCTAAAATAAAATTTAAAAATTCAAATATTAAGTTAAAAAAGAGTCAAAATTTATAGATTCCCCCACCTTATCAGGACTTAGGACCTGTGTGTGCCCTCTTTTTGGGGACCCTGCTGTGCCTGGCTGCCCAGAGAACCCTCAAACTTCTGTTCTTCAGTCTCAGCCCTGCTGCAGGCAGGAAGGAATAGTGTCCTCCATCCTGTTCTCTCTCTCTCTCTCTCTCTCTCTCTCTCTCTCTCTCTCTCT
>CABHPR010154707.1:0-15575 GCA_902168415.1 Peromyscus melanophrys | reverse complement strand
AGAGAGAGAGAGAGAGAGAGAGAGAGAGAGAGAGAGAGAGAGAGAGATTTCTGCTAGATTTCCATAGGAGACTTGAAAACATCAGAAAGGGCCCATGAGCATTTGCAAGAATGGGATGGAGGAAGGAAAGGCAGTCTACGGGCATGGAGGAAGGTATGAAAGAAGACAGGATGAGGAAGACAGAAGGCCGCAGGGTCTGGCTTGGTTAGGAGAGAGTAGGATCTTCAGAGTATTGTTGCTGTGGGGCGGACAGGCTGGTGCTTCCTACAGAAGATCCTCTCATTGAAGTGCCAAAGAAAATGCCTGATGTGTGGCTAAATATGAATGTTAGATAAACAATAATCATTTTTTTTCTTATTTCTATGTTCCTAATATTGCCTGGGAGCATACTCCGAGAAAGAACTGTTGTTTAACACCTGCAAATTGTTTGGGCATCACTACATCTGAGAATTCTTTTTTTTAAATTGTATTTAAATAACATTTTTTAAAAATTTATTTTACGTACAGACTGCAGTTTCCCCTCCCTCCTTTCTTCCCCTCTTCCCATTTACCTCCCTCCCCCTCTCCCCTTCCACTCCTCCTCTGTCTCCATTCAGAAAGGGGCAGGCCTCCACAGCATGAGACATCAAGTTGAGGCAGGGCCCAGCTCCTCTCCTGCATCAAGGCTGGGCAAGGTAATCCAGCATGAGGAACATGTTCCTAAAAGCCAGCTAAGCTCCAGGGACAGGTCCAGATCTCATTGCTAGGAGCCTTACAAAGAGACCAAGCTACACAATAGTCACACACATGCAGAGGGCCTAAGGTGGTCCCATGGAGGCTTCTTAACTGTTGGTCCAAAGTCCATGAGCTCAAGTCAGCTGTCTCTGTGGGTTCCCCCATCATGACCCCAACCCCCCCAGCCCACCCGAGCCCACCCCACCCCCGCTCATACAATCCCTCCTCCCTTTCTTCAGCAAGACTTCCAGAGCTCAGCCCAGTGCTTGGCTGTGGATCTCTGCATCTGCTTCCATCAGTTACTGGATAGAGTATCTCTGATGACAATTAGGGTAGTCACCAATCTGATTACAGTAGATGGTCAGTTAAGGGACCCTCTCCACTATTGCCTGGAGTCTTAGCTGGGATCATTCCTTTTTTTTTTTTTTTTTTTTTTTTTTGGTTTTTCAAGACAGGGTTTCTCTGTGTAGCTTGGCGCCTTTCCTGGAACTCACTTGGTAGCCCAGGCTGGCCTTGAACTCACAGAGATCAGCCTGGCTCTGCCTCTCGAGTGCTGGGATTAAAGGCGTGCACCACCAACGCCCGGCAACTGGGATCATTCTTATGGATTCCTTTTCCCTGGTGGCAGGTTTCTCCCTAACCCCGAACTGCACCCCCCATCAAGATGTTTCTTTCATTACTTTTCTCCTCTGTCCTGACCCCAACCTGCCTCCCACACCCAGCCCATCCAACCCACTCCCTCAAGTTCCCATCCCTCTATTTCCGCCTTTCCTGCCCCCACTTTACCCAAGAGATCTCTTCTATTTACCCTTCCCAGGGAAATTCATGCATCCCTCTTTGGGCCCTCCTTGTTATCTAGCCTCTCTGGAGCTGTGGATTGAAGGCTGGTTATTTTATACTTTACTCCTAATATCCACTTATGAGTGAGTACATACCATGTTTGTCTTTCAGGTCTAGGTGACCTCACTTAGAATAATTTTTTTCTAGTTCCATCCTGCAAATTTCATGAGGTCATTGTTTGTTTGTTTGTTTTTTTTTTTTAACCACTGAGTAGTACTCCATTGTGTAAATGTACTACATTTTCCTTATACATTCTTTGGTTGAGGGGCATCTAGGTTGTTTGCAGGTTCTGGCCATTACAAATGATACTAGTATGAACATAGTTGAGCAAATATCCTTGTAATATATTTGAGCATCCTTTGGGTATATGCCCAAGATTGGTATAGCTGGATCTTGAGGTAGATTGATTCCCAATTTCTGAGAAACTGCCATATTGATTTCCAAAGTGGGTGTACAAGTTTGCACTCCCACCAGCAATGGAGGAGTGTTCCCCTTGCTCCACATCCTCTCCAACATAAGCTGTCTTCAGTGTTTTTGATCTTAGCCATTCTGACAGGTATAAGATGGTATCTCAGAGTCATTTTGATTTTCATTTCCCTGATAACTAAGGATGTTGAGCAATTCCTTAAATGTCTTTCAGCCATTTGAGATTCTGTTGAGAATTCTGTTTAGATTTGTACCCTATTTTTTAATTGGTAAATAAATCTGAGAATTCTATTCAAATTATAAATTTGTGACTATAAACTTACAAATGACATTGAAGAATTTTGATTATAACATAGCTATCATTTATTCATTGTTCCATGCGTGCACAAATCACTGGCGGTCAGGGAGGCATTGGACCTCCTGGAACTGGAGATAAAGGTGGCCGGGAGCTGCCCTATGGGTTCTAGGAACTGAACCTAGGTCCTCTGCAAGAACAGTAAATACTTTTAACCACTGAGCAACCTTTCTAGGCCCCTGCATTTTGATATGTATAGTGTGGTGCAAGCTGGACATGCCGGTACAGGTTGTAATCCTCTCCTGCACAGGAGGACTTCAAATTTGAGGAGTTTAAGGCCAAATTGAGCTACATAGTGAGACCTTGACTTAAAAAAACAAACACAAACAAGACAAAAATATCAAACATACACATAATAGTTTAAAAAATTATACTTACTTTCTTTTCATTAAAACGCTCTTCTAATTTGTTGTGAGGGATTGTAGCCTGAATGTAGATTTTACACAGTGATGGAAGTGAAGATATTTTCCTCAATTTCAGGGTAACAAGACAAATGTGGCCTCAAGGAGGTCTTATGTGTGGGGACAAAGGTGGTGAAATGGATCAGGGAAGCTGGGAAACTGGGAGCACCCAACAATTGAATTCTTTCAATTCTTCTTGAAAGAATACAGTTTCATGCTATTCCTAATGTAGAAACACGGCAACCATCTAAATCCCTGTTTCAGCTGCTCATTGTGTGTGTGTGTGTGGGGGGGGAACAGCCCATCACTTTGACACCTCTTGACTCTTGTTTTCAATTCTGATTTCTTTTAATATTCATAAATTCTCTTGTCTAAAGATACACATATACATACACCTCACACATGGCAGGTTGATGTGTGAATATACATATATTGCTGTGGGGGATCCAGCTCAGGGCCTTGTGCCTGCTAAGCTAGCAGCATACCACACTATACCACGGCCCCAATCCTTGAGTTGGATTTCTTGTTTATATTTCATTTTTCTCATTTGGTCTATTTTCTCCCTAGTAAATTAGGTATTTCTTCTCTGTAGCCATTAGCACATTCTGTCAAGTAAATGATATTGAAATATATATTGCCAATTTTTGTAGCTTTAATATTTCTTTTAAAACCAGTTCTCAAAGCTCCTGAAGAGGTGCATTTCCACAGCACACAGTTCTAATGTCTAGGGTTACTTTTTATGCGTTTGGCCATGTGTAGACCAAACTGTGAATCCTACGCATTCTACCCATGCGTTCTACAGTCTCCCTTTTTCTGCACCTTCATAGAAAATATAAAACTCCTTTCATAAACATGAGTTACAATATGTCCCAGGCCCCACATTTAAAAGATTGCTTGCTTTGTAGAAGTCTATCTCCACTGAGGAAGTCCGAATAAATAGCCTCAGGAGCCAATGTCACCACTGAATAGAATTTATTCAACATTCACTGCATGGAGAATGCGCCAAAGATTTGTGCTGTTTATACAGAATGAGTTATAAAATGTGTGGTCCACCGAGAGAAAAGAGAGTTTATAGCAGAGACCCCCAAAGCCCCAACTGCCCCCAGGAGAGCTCCCAGCTCACCCACTCACCCTGCCTTAACTTCACAAACAGAAAGCCCTGTGTAAATAATGCCTAGGAGATGCACTGACCCACCAGCTCCTTCACAGCAGCTAAGTAGGTGACCCACATGTGTAAAAAAGAAAAAAAATGTCATAATGAAACCTTTTGTTTTTATACAATTAATATATGCTAAATGTGAAAGCAGGCACCAACACAACACTTTACTGTGTCTTTGTTTGCTATTGGTGTGATAGTGTTGCAAAATGTCTCAGTGAATGTCGTGAAGCAAAAACAGAAAAGCCAAATTTTGCAATCTCCATCTGCCACTGGGATGAGTGCAATATGGTTTTAAAGCAAGGGTTCACTTACCTGATGGGAGAATAGATACAGGAGCCAGAATAGTTACTGTGGACGTCTAGTGAGACGACCTTAGACCAGTCCCAAGGAGTAGAATCTAGAATGTATTACCTATAGAGAAATGATGGGTCAAGTGCTTAACATCGTTTCTCTTATTCCCCTAATTAAAATGTTTGAGCCTGATTTCCTTTCTTAGATAGAGTTCTAACCCAGTTACAAGAGGACTCCTACCTGACACTAAGACTCACCAGAAAGTCAAAGGAATTTGGGATGAGATGGTTTTGGTTCAGAGAAATAACTCTTGATCAGGGCAGTAGAACAGAAGCCTGGTAACATCCTCCTTCACGTGGACCATGATAGTTGGGAAGAAGTGCCGGAGCATTGACTTTTAAAGACAGTCAGAGAAGTGGCTCCTTTCAATAAGGTACATGGGGAGGTGGAGGGACATGTGAGCTTTTATCTTGAATGACGAGGTCATTTATGATTATCTGAAGCTCATCTATGCTTATTATCTGGTTTCAAGGATGGGTATTTCATCGTTATCACATTTATGATCAAAAAATCTTACAAGAGGGGCTGGGAGGATGGCTCAGTGGGTAAGAGCACTTGGTGTGCAAGCGGGAAGACCTGAGTTTGGGTCCTCAGCACCCATGTGAAAGCCGAGCATGGCTGCTAGCATCTACAACCCCAGAATGAGAGAGAGAAAACTATATAAACCTAGTGGAAAAATGGGAAGCCTCATGCTCACAGAAAGACTGCCTCAAAGGAACAAGGTAGTTAGCACATGCATCCAAGTGTTTGTAGATACTCTTGTATGTGTGTACGTACAACACACACACACACACACACACACACACACACACACACACACACACACACAGTAATTGTACAAGTTTTAGAGATCACCACTTTCCTCTCTGAGGTCAGAGCTGTAAGTGTCCCATAGAAAATTGACTGTCCTTGTGCCTGAGTTCCCCCGGGAATCTCTTCCTAGTCCACTTCCAGGACCCTCCCATTCTTCTCTCTACTTTCCTAGTTTCCTGCTGTCTACCCTCCTAGTTGAACATGCCTTTGAACTTCAGCCAGACTGTCCTGGAAGGCTCAGGGGTTCTCATGCCCACTCACAATGGATACACCAACTCTCCTAAGACTCTAGCTTCATTCCAGTGACATCCAGGCCCACTCCCCTGGTCTGGGCAGTTGAACAGTAAGCAGACGGTGTAGCAGAGAAACCCGAGGGCACCAAGAGAGAGGGCAGATGGACAAATGTGCTGCTTGGGAAGGAGCACACAGAGGGGCCGGTTGACTACTTCCGGACTTATCCACAAACCCTGAGCTAACCTAGGAGCATCCACCTTGTTAAGCCAAGACTTGGACAAATTCTGAATGAGTAAGAAAAAGTCTAGCAAAATCACATTGACTAAAACAGAAGCTTGATGCCAGTGCTCTGTGTGCTTTTGGACAGAAGAGATTAAATTTTTGTTATCTGCTCGGTAATGAGTTTTATGCAGGGGTCTTGTTAGCCTGGCGATTGGTTCCATTCTTTTACTCCTTCCTTCTGTATCCATGGGTTTTACTCTGCAATTGTGTTTTACCTCATTAGAGGTGGAGCAGACATCCAGGGCCTTGGATCTGGGTTCAGACACGTGACTTGCTTTGGGCAGTGGGGCTAGTGGGTATGGTTAGCAGGTGCGATGCAAAGAGACCTTCTGCTCTACAGGAGTGGACGATGCCGGCGATAGACTGGGGTTCCAGAAAGGCAAGTGCTCTGCAGAGTAGGCCTGATTTGAACCTGCAGCCCCCAGCTAGAGTTATAGCAGCCAACATGTTTGTGTTTTATACCACTAAGCTTTGGGGGGTTGGTGTAGGGTTATTTTGACACCAGCTTATCAGACTAAGAATTACTATAGCCTTTTAAGAAACATCAGCTACTGAAGGTCCACTTGGCTGTATCGGTGGCTTTTACTACTACACACCACCATTGTCCCCACCAGCATCATTGGCAGGGCTATCTCCCAGTGGGGCTGCTGAATGTGATGCCAGCCTCTGCCCCATAACAGCTCTTTGACCCCAGGCCGGTGATTTCTTCAAGCCTTCATCTACTTCTGAGGGATGTCTGATTCTAACTAACATGTCACAGTCACTGACAAGTTCCGCAATGGTGAAGCCTTCAATTTCTTTAATCTGGTTCTCTCCAAAATTCCGACTTTCCAATCTTTTTACCTTAGAGGACCAATCTGGGCCATGCTGGTAAAGATCACTAACTTCTGGTTTTCGGTCAGATGTCCCCTTTCTAGAAATGATGGAACGCTACTGCTTTCACTCCAGTTTCTGCTCAATATGATAATGGTGAGCAGGACCAAACTTTAATCCTCCAGTTTCAGACACTGAGCCTGAGAGTAAGTCTCTAAACAGAAGCTCTGTTAGAAAGTGTAGGCGTTAAATAAAAGCTCTACCACCTAGAGCCACTGTCTCCTGAATTTTCACAACTGTATACATATTCTGAAACTCAGAACTTCATCTTTAGCTTTTTTCCAAACTATTAGATTTGCATTTTCATTCTCTCAGTGAATATTTTACCAGAATCTGAAACCCAAGATCCCTAAATCAAGCCCATCATTAGAGTAATTCCGTCTCATTTCTTCTGTGCAGTTAGCAATTGTTACTCTCACGAGACCGAGGCTAGGGATCTTGTTCCTTTGTCCTCCCAAGCTTGAGTGACTGCTGCTGGGTCTTGTAAACTTTCTCCCTGTCCAGTCCTTTTACCAGGCACCTACTATAATATTCAAGGTCAGGAGTGGCAAAGTTCTCCTGAAGGGCCAGACTGTAGATTATTTTGGGTTTAGGGGCAGCATATGGTCTCTACAGTAACTCCCTCTCCCTGACGCTGTATTTTAGAAGCAGTAATAGACAATATCTGAAGAATAGATGCAAATGTGTTCCCATCAAACTTCGGTGACAGGAACAGGCTGAGGAAAGTGGAGGAAGGCTGTTTCAAGTCTGCTAGCCCTGCTCCAGGCCTTTGTATCTTCACAGTTAGAACTCACATTCATTTAGAGCAGTGGTCCTCAACATTCCTAATGCTGTGACCCTTTAATATAGTTCCTCATGTATGGTGACCCCCCAGCTATAAAATTATTTTTGTTGCTACTCCATAACTGTAATTTTGCTATTGTTACAAATTGTAATGTAAATATCTAATATGCAGGCTATCTGATATGTGACCACTGTGAAAGGGTCATTTGACCCCCAAAGGGGTCCCGACTGACAGGTTGAGAAACAGAATTGCTGATTCAGGGTTAAAGAGGTAGGGGTGTGTGTGTGTGTGTGTGTGTGTGTGTATGTGTGTGTGTGTGTGTGTGTGTGTTAATGCCATGAAACTTCCAGACATTTAACACTATAAGTGTTGTGTTACCACAGGAAGAAGCTGAGGTTTGGAGGGATGAAGAGACATCCTCAAACTCCTCAGATAGTAAGTGATAAAGCCAGGCTTCAAACTAGTCTTCTCCAGGAAGTCTAATCCTCTGCTCATGGAACTGTGCTGAAGTACTGTCTGCTCAGCGACCTCCATATCTGTTTGCATTCTCAGCACCCAGGGACCTGTGCATCATTGCCTATGGACAGGAGGAAGGAGACTGCAGCTCACAGGTAGACAAGGGCACTCGGGAACCAGAACAGCCCTTAAGTGGTTTGAAAGTAAGGCTCTATGATCATTTGACCCCCCCCCCCCCATCAATTGGTCAGTGGACGTGGGCTTCTCAGGAAGGGAAAGTTCCAGAAGGAGCTGGCAGTCACATGTGACCAGCACTCGCTGCAGCCCAGACAAGTGCTTCATTGACATGTTTATCCAAGGGCCACTCCATCAGCCACATGTTAAATTTCTTTATTCTTGAACATTTCTTCCACAATTTACCAAAATCTGCTTTCTGTTAGCTTTATGGTGACTTATGCTTCCATGTTTCCACAGTTCTAGAGACATTCTTTTTTTTTTTTTTGTGAACACTTCTTAAAGGATGTGGGGCAGAAAGGACATGGATGTTGTAAACTCCTATCAGCTGTATGAACTTGAGCTAGCCCCTCAGCCTGCCTGGGAGAGCCCCTCAGCCTACCTGCACTGTTTCCCAGCACAGAAAACTCTAATACCTTCTTTATATTGCCATGGGATCACAGGAAATGATAAGCACAAAATGCTTGGCTTGTACAAGTGCTCCAGAAATATTGGTTTCCTCCTTTTTAGAAAGAGGAGTGACTCACCCTGGTGTCCCCTAAAGCAACACTATAGTGCCATAAACATTTAAGAGACTCAATGCGTCTTTACTGAATTTGATCTTTGTAGGTTAAAAAACAAGCAAACAAAAAGCCAAACTCATTTCCACAGCAGATATGAAGTCCTCATATATAGAAAGCCCATCTCTTTTGTTTCTAACCTAGAAACTTTGAAGAAGAAACAAAGGACAGCATGAGAGATGTGTTTGTATGTGTGTGATGGAGGAAATAAAGGACCTTTTAAGTTTTCTGTGTTTGCATAGGTTGAGTGTCTGTATACGCAGGGGCTATGGGGACCACTGGGTAAACACTTCTCAAGTGTCTCGCTAGAAATCCACGACTTGAAACCATCTGTCTTGAGAGCCACAGGGCAGCAAGAGAATCACAAAAGTCGAACCCAGGCCTTTGTTCTCCTAGTTGGCAGTGGTACTGACAGCTCTGGCCCTCTTCTTAGGTTGTAATCTCTTTTGCAGCAAACAGCAGTCAATGTCAACTCTGAAAGCCACCCAGCTTGACAACGAATTATTTAAGCAGTAAGGGTGACAAGAAGACTGTATTTTATCAAGTCACTCGTCTGGCTTCGAGGACTTCCTTGCTGGCCTTTTATATCTGATGGGCAAAAGCATCCACAGTAGCAGATGGGGAATGTCAGCTTGGAGACACACACACACACACACACACACACACACACACACACACACACACACACACACACAATGTTTTAATATATATATAACATTAGATTGTAATAAAGGATAGACATTGTAGTTGACTTGTTAAATCTATTTAAAAAACACTTTTTGGGGGTATCCTCATATTTTGGCACAATGTGGCTATTCTAGAGAATGGTACCACCCTTGTCCCAGTGAGAAGCTAAGCTTACACTCCAGATGCAGTCACTTGGAACTTGCAAAGGAACTCCTGGGGTTGGGAGAAACTTCTTGACTTACCTGAAATTTTTGGAATTTTGATTGATGGTTTTATTTTATTATTATTATTATTTTTTTTTTTGGTTTTTCGAGACAGGGTTTCTCTGTGTAGCTTTGCGCCTTTCCTGGAGCTCACTTGGTAGGCCAGGCTGGCCTCGAACTCACAGAGATCCGCCTGCCTCTGCCTCCCAAGTGCTGGGATTAAAGGCTTGCGCCACCAACACCCGGCTGATTGATGATTTTTACCTAAATTTTTCCAAGCAATGAAGTGTCCTGTCCCACGATGGATGCATCCTTTCCTTCAGTGCTATTGCTTGAACTCAAAGCCGAGAGACAGGGCTGTGCAGCAAGGGATGTGCAGAAAGTGCCTGGTGAGAGAAATGGGGTGGAAATCTAGCTCAGGTGCAGAAATTAGGCCTTCTGAGTCTGCTACAAGGAGAGGTCCTTGTTCAAATAGAAGGCAAATTTTTTTCACAAATCTGTTTCTTTTGATTATGCATCAAAGTTCAATAAGGCAATGCAAACCAAACAAAAAAACAAAAAACCAACACCTGAGGAGAGAGCTGTGAATCTGCCACAGAAGACCAGCCTGAGCCAGTCTGCAGTACTAAACCTATCCTCTGTCTTGACTGTGGTGGAACAACAGTCTATACATGGTAAAACTACTTTCTTCTCAACTCACACATGAATACCAGGTAAAATAGGAAGTTGGAACAAGATCCATACCTATCAATGTCCATAATACACTTGATGTATTGCCCTAGAGATCTCTTGGGTAAATGTGTGTGTGTCTGTGTGATTCTGTGCACATGTGAGTTCAGGTTTGTCAGAGGTCAGAAGAGAGCATCTGATCCCTTGGAGCTGGAGTTACAGCCAGTTGTGAGTGGCCTGGCATGGGTGTTGGGAACAAACTCTGGTCCTTTGGAAGAGCAGCAAGTGCCCAGAACCACAGAGCCATCTCTCCGGGCTCTGGCCTAGCTTTTGCCAGTTGTGCCATTGGGAGCTACTAGGTCCAGGCACACAGATCTCCATTGTTCCCTTGCTGATGCATGTGGATCTATAATTATCTGAAAATTTAAGAGTCATAAAAAGTTACCTCACAACAAGCAATACCTTTTTGTTTGTTTGTTTGAGATAGAATCTTTCTATGTAGCCCTGGCTGTCCTGGAACTCCATACATAGATCAAGCTGGCCTTGAACTCACAGAGATCTGCTGACCTCCCAGCAATACCTTATACAGGGTGGTCTTTCCCTATTTCTGGCAAAGCCTCAGATTTCACAGCTGTTGGGAAAGATGAATGGCTAGCCCTATTCACAAATAGTAGCATGTCTTGGGGAGGACTAGAGGGACGTGGTTCTTGATTACTGACTGAATGCAGTACAAAGACCTTATCATGAAGATTTTTTTCATTGACATTTAAGAGAGAATATAAATATGAGTGTGGGTGTTTTAAGTAAGTCCCAAGAGGCAGGAGCCTGAGCTTACAAATCTTCCGAAGTGTTTTAATAGTCTGTCAAATTCAGTTGACAATGTTTTACCCATTATGGAAGCTATTTCCATAATGATAAAATTAATGGTTTAGAAGGAGAAAGAGAAATTCTTTGACATCTAAGCACAAAAGTCATCCCAGGGGCTTTGCAGATAAATCAGCGCCTGCATTCTCTCTGCTAATGAGGAAAACCCATTGCAAGAGCGTGCCTCCATTCCAGAGGCCTCACCAGTGGGGAAGAGACAGCGAAATCTCGGGAAAATGTTCCAGGGTGTCGGATAAAAGACAGTGCTGCCCAAGAAAACAGCAAATGCTAACCACGGTGAAGGGAACTTCACAGGAAACACAGACCCCGCTGACTCCGGTCTTCATGCTCTATCTTCAGTTTGGGTGAAGGACTTCAGTGGCAGAGAGAGGGAGGGAGGGAGGGAGGGAGGGAGAGAGAGAGAGAGAGAGAGAGAGAGAGAGAGAGAGAGAGAGAGAGAGAGGCTCCCATCTCCCCTTTCTCCACTCATTTAGAGCTGTACACTCAGCACCCCCTCCCCTTTGCCCCTTCTCAGCAAAACAAAATGCTAGGCACCTAAATGTGAGCACTTTGGAAGGCTGCTGTGCGGAACACAGCTCTTTCCTTCATCCACTGCCTGCCTCTGCCTCCTCCCCTCCATGCCCACCCTCTCTCTCAGGTTTATTCAGCGGTGGTCCACCGCTGGTAGGCGGTAGCAGAAACTTTGGATGGGTCCCTTTTTTATTTAAGTGGGTTTAGTAAATTGTACCAAAAAATGCACATTAAATGACTCAGATACTAAAATAACATTTAAAAAGATTTTTCAAACAATTCATAGAGCCATACCATCCTTCATGTGGGAGGTGCTAGGTGCTCTTGTGTTTTTATCAGAAACTTCGTGGTTTCATTTATTATTGCCAGCGAAAGCAATACTTGGCCAGTGGGTTTTACTGGATCAACCAAACCCAGAGCTGTGTTTGTGCGCACCCATACCCACACACCCACACACACCAGCTGAAATACAACAGAGAACCATGTTCAGCGGTAGAAACAAATGAGAAAGCAGGGCCAGTTCCTGCTTGAGGTTTTTGTTTACAAAGAGATATTTAATGCACGAACTGGTCTTAACGCTGGGAAGGAAACTGCAGGAGGGTGAGGAGGTGAGTGTAGAAGGTTCTACTTCAGAGGTAGTTAGCAAAAGCCTCTTTGACCAGGCATCCCAGAGCACAGACCCACAGCCAGGGAGGGGCCTGGTGAACCCTGGAGCAGCACACTTCCAGCCTGGAAGGGAGTCAAGCTCAAAGGCCTGAAGGTAGCATCTCTGATCGTTGGAAGCCCTAAAGGCCCCACAGCTAAGAACTCCGGGAGACCTTGCACCTGATTCATCTAAAGCTTGACTTATTTGCCATCTGCCTTTCTCTGGACACTTCTTAGGTTCCCACCTCTCTGGAATATAGACCTGAGCTGGGTTCAGGTTCCCTGTCTTCCAGATACCTATCTTGTGATCCCCCTTGTACTTATTAGGATGCTGTAACAGGACTGGCCTGGGCAGCCTCTGGTACCATCTAGTAGACTTAAAAGAGCTAGCCTTTCAGGAACTCTGGTATCTAAAACACCATGTAGTTTTTAAGGAGAGGAGGGTGTCTCTGCTCAATGTGTTTCAGTCCTATCCTGGAAAGGACATTTACATTGTCAGAACCCTGAACCAGACTCTGTCATCAGCAATCCTAAACCTCCGATGGAGGATGGAGGTCATTTACAGCCCTTGATAGCCCCAGGTCCACTGTCAGTAGGTGACAGTGTGGGAGGACGTCTGCTCTCCCAGGTCTGCAGTAATCTTCCCTGAGTCTCGAAATCTCCCTGGGCATTTTTTCTGTCTCTCCTCTGGAATGCAATGAATGTTTGCATTTGTCTTAGGAAGACACAGTTAATCTCAAGGCACATAAAAACAACAGGCAACTCCATGGTCGTTGGGTGTTTAACAAATGCAACTAATCATTTCTAAGGGATGGTGGGAAGGATTGTAGCCATGGTGGAGGAGGGGAAAGCGACAGGCCACTGGTCATTGCTATCATCTGGCAGGCTGTTAAAATGAATTCAAACACTGTAGCAAAGAGAAATGTTTGTGTCTTCTTTTAACCTTGGAAAAGACTGGAAGAATTCTTTTAAAACTCTGAGGGTTGTTACAAGATCCAGTTCCCAAGCATTGACTACTAAATTCAGATGAGAACTCAGGGTCCAGATCCACCTAGAATGCAAAGGCCCAGTTGAGGTGCACAGTACCCTCTTGCTCTGCTGTAAACGGTGTGTGTGTGTGTGTGTGTGTGTGTGTGTGTGTGTGTGTGTGTGTGTGTGTTTCCCATGGTTTCTGACCATCCGTTTTAAAGCTGTTAGGAGAAAGTATCTCTTTTAACACTTTTGTATAACCTTGTTGTTGATTATTTGAACCATAGTTTCTGTTATGAGACTTACTAATGCGTCCAGCCAATATTTATTAAGCCCAATCGTCATAACCTGGCATTTATTCCTTTGTTCCTGGTTGAATTCATCATATTGAAAACATAGTTTTGGGAGACAAAGGCCTTTAATGGGATTATTCTTCGCTGTTCAAGTCAAGGCAGTGATGGATACCAGTCACCGCCTGTGCTGCTCCTGATAACCATAGACACAGAAAGCATGTCTGCAATTCAAATCACAAACCTTCAACCTTTTTTCATTCAGATGAAGACCACTTGTGCTAGTCAGTTTCCCACTGCCGTGACTAAACTCCTAAGGCAATCAACTTAAAAAAGAAGGAAAGTTTCAAAAGGCTGACAGTTTCAGAGACCACTGTTTGGGCCTGTGGCAGCACAGCACACCATGGCAGTGGCAGTGTGTGACAGAGCTGTACTCATCTGAGCAAAAGAAAGAAGCCAGGGGTCTCAACATCCCTTTCAAGGCCAGTCTCATGTGACCTAATTCTTTCCCATGGGCTCCACCGCTTTATGATCCTGCCACATCCCAAGGCTTCATAGACTGGGAACGTGGTCTTCAGGTGCATAGCCCTCTGGGGACACGTGGGATCTAAGGTGTAGCATTATTTTACTATTGAGCATTACGAGTATGTACACACAAGTCACCACATGGGTGGGTTGGGCTGGCTGGCTGTCCTCAGCTGTCTGCACCCTACATCCTTCGGTGGAATCTCAGGGGAGCAACCCAAAGATCTGTAGCTTAGCAATCACTTCGCCTCAAGGTCTCCTGGTAGTTTGTCTGTCTTTCAGTTTTAAAGACTTTTAATTTGTGGTATTAACAAAAAATTCTCATATCTGCTTAGGCGCAGGTAATTCATTCTCAGCTTCATTGAACATCTCTAATGACTATATAAGGGGCTTTTTATATAGCGATATATTAAACCATAAAAGAAAATTCTGGGTATTACATGTACACGATTTATGCCTATTAAAAAATCTGGTTTTCAAACATGACTTCAAAATTTAGACAAGAACCCTAACTGGTGTGTACTTTTTGTAAAGAAAATAAAAACAATTAACTAGTCAGTGATGAGAATTTCAAATACATGTGCAGGCTTGGTGATGCATACCTGTAATCTCAGTACTGGGGAGGCTGAGGCTGGGAGATTGTGGGTTCAAGGTGAATCTAGACTACATAGCAAATCCAAGGCTATCTGGGATATATACTGGGACCAAGTCACAAAAAAAGAAACAAACAAATAAACTTCAGATATGCTTAATAGCTGTTAATATAAAGAAAGCTAAGCAATTCTGGTCAATATTTCAGGTTGATCTGGCAAGAAAGGAACTTTTTACTGAGGCAAATTCTTCCTCTCTGTAATGGAACATTCTTCGATTGCTTTTCCCTATCAATAGCAGAAAGGAAAAGAGCGTGTATTAATATCAACAAACTTGATGGAAATAAACGGGTTAATGTTCAAGCTTTGTCTCAGAGATCTGGAAAGGAAAATGATATTTATTGTTACTGACTGCCCACTCGGGTATGAAGAGGGAAAATCAATAGTCAGCTGTGCTTTCCAAATCCCTGTGTAGTATGAACTGAGTTATTTCTCTTTTGAAAACTGGAAGTCATGAATAAAAACTTAGCAGAAAGCCAGATGGGCCTCCTGTTGAAAAGACGACTTCCCATTGGCTCCCCTCAACTATCAAACCCTTACAACCCCATGTGCTAGCGAGCTGACCAGCAGACTGCGGTTTTGGGTGCCACATGCACTTTTCAGTGTCCATACTGTGCCTAAGTGTGCTGGCACAGGGCAGATCCAGCTGTGGCAGGGAACTGAGGAATGGTGTCTTGGAGACCTGTCACTTGGTATAGCCAAGTCCTATGTTGACAGACGGGGAAGAATATCCAAAGAGAGGCAGTGCTGGTCAGGCCTGAGAGGGCAGACTGATTTCTTTATCCGCCTTTTACCCGAATCCTTTCACTGAAGCTGTCTCCCAGGATGCTTTACTCAGAGAGTTACCTGGAAACCATGTGTGTTTAATCCTGTAGGCAGTACGGTTGGAGAGAATGCTGGACTCTGACTGCAGCTATCAAAATGAGCAGTGCTCATGAGACTGGCGCCCGGCAGGCACTTCAAGTGTGCCGCAAATGTGATTGAGAAACTGATTTTTCTTTCACTTTTTGCTGTACAAATACAGAGTCCCCACCCACCCTTCCTTCATCCAAACAAGTCA
>CABHPR010154706.1:0-19942 GCA_902168415.1 Peromyscus melanophrys | reverse complement strand
GCAAACTAATTTCAATCCCATTTGTATTAATGAAGTTAAATGAGAATTAAATTAACACCCATGCCCCATATTTGAAAAGCTATTTTAAAAACATATCCTCTCCACAATGATAGAAATGGCAACTTGTAGCCATATGTAAACTGACAGCAGTCTTGAGCAATAAGGTAAAGCATCTGAACCCAAGGGTGAGATGTGGTTACTATACACATAGCAAGAGTTTCCAGCTCCCTCCTCGCCACTGCTCCCCTCCATCGCACAATTCAGATGACATAACATTAGCAAGTCTGAATCTTAGTGATTATCTGAAGAACAATACAGACAAGCCCATCCGCCTACCTCTCCCCATGTTTATTCTCTGATGGCCACTGGGATGGCTCAGAGTATGAAAGTGATGTCTGTGCTGACCTGATGATTCGGGTTTGGTTCCCGCAGTGGAAGGAGAAAAAAGATTCACAAGAGTTACACACACACATACACATACACACACACAGACACACATACACACGTGCACACAAACACGTGCAAACACACAGATAGTAATGCTGATGCTATGATACAAACAAAAATATAGTACAGGAAGTCAATATTGATAATATTTTTGATTTTAATAAATATCAACTCCCCCAAACAACAAAAAAAAAAAACAAGAAAAAATGTGAAAAAAAAACAAATTTCAACAAATTTAACTGAGAATATTGTAAGAGAATCATAGTGGGGAAATCCACACAGGACAATCAGGATAAATCTCAATTTTCTAACTGATATCACTGAAAACCAAAAGTAGTAATTGGAATCACTTTATTTTGCCAAAAATTTTCATAAATAAAAGCTTTCATGTTTATTAAGAGAAGAAAAGTCACAGAAACAAAAAAAATATTCGTTTACAGGATAGAATGTGTTCATCAGATGTGAAAGGAGATTCGTGAATGTGTGTGGGTGTGTGCGTGTGTGGGTTTATGAATGAAAGAATGGGTCAATGAAAGACCAAGCAGAGGGAGGGAGGCAGTGAGAGTGAACAGCTATTATCTCAATACACTGAAGTAGGAAGCAGTGAAAGCCGATTTTAAAACCCACTTCATAAAAGCACTTTACCTTATTTACATAAGTTCTTCTGCAAATTCCACTGTCAGATTCTTCGCTGAGACTCTATTGCAAAGGGCCACTATAGAATTCTGAGTAAAGTTCACTTTTTTCTTTATTTCCTCATTCAAAATCCATTAATTTCCTTTCACTCCTTGGTTTTCTGCTGACCTTTACAATAATGTGAAAAGTATACCAATAGTAATGGGGGAAAAATTTCTGAGATTTTAACCCAGGAAGAAACTCAATATAATTTTCCACAAGTGTAATCAAAGTTCAAAATGTGAATGACAATTAAATCCTTTTAAATGATAATAAAACTCCTGTGACTGAGGGCGTTTTATACCATGTTTTTATTAATTAACTGTAACTTTAATTAAATTCAAATGTCCTTAAAATGTATGGTTACCTAATTCATGTCTCCTTGCCTATATAACTCATCTTAACATCTATGACCAGAGAGTAACCTTATGATATCAGTCACCAGTAGCTTTATGAATAACTGGAACCATTGTGGTGAGTCTTCTCAACTATGAGAATTGATCTTCAAGGCATTGTATTTCTATGGACTTGTTTTTACAGGACGGTGATTCCAGAGCTTGTAGTTTCATTGTTATAGCTTTTGTTTTATTTGGATTTATCTCCCTCTGAATATCACTTGTCTGTCTACAGTTACATATGGCTAGAGTTGGGTAGATGTGAAGACTGTAACCCGGTAAGTACTGATTGGTTAAAAACTCTACTTAAGGGGCTATTCTTAGGGGTGATGTCTATTACACATTATATATTTTAATATAAAAATAAATTACATTTGACTCTTTCCCAAAGATTAAGTGGAAGATTCAGAAAGAAAAGATAATTTGATTAACATCATAAAAGAAGTAAGTTTTAAGAAAGTCAAAGTCATAAGCATTTAACCTCAATCTTTCTCTTTCAAGTAAACCATAGTGTTGGCTACAGATTCACAGTAGCATGGCATCTCATAGGATTTTTAGTCAAATTTACCCTAACTAAAAGGTAACATAATATGATGGTAGATTTTATTTCATACTTAAATTAAGCGAACCACAGTATTTAAAATCCAGCAGGAGCAGCATCTAAATAAGAACACTTCTCTAAGGTGAAAGTATGACAGTAAATACTCAAAAAGCTTACCCTATTTTCTTGGAAATAAGAATATTCCTACTGTATCTTGTTTTGTCCTCTTGGAGGCCTGCTCTTCTCTGAAGAGGAACAATAGAGGGAGTGGTAGGGGAGAGGAGGCATGGTCAGGAGCTGGGAGGAGTGGCTAGAGAGAAACTGTGGTCAGGATGTATTGTATGAAAGAAGAATACATTTTCAATAAAAAAGAAAAAGGAAAAGGAGAGAAAACATCAAAAGGAAAAAACAGAACTTTCCTAAACTTTTCCAACTTTAAAACGAAACTGACGACTATATATGTGACCAGGTTCGTCTCTGGAATGAGGAATTGAGAGTCATAAAAAGAGACATCTCTGGTTAGCTTCACCCCTTTGCTTGTTACATGCTGGGCTAGGAAGCAGAGATTTTCCCACATGCAGATGATCAATGATGGAAATTAATATTTAAAAGCAATGTCATATGTCCTCTGTGATTTAGAGGTTTTAGAATAACTTAATGAATTATTTCAGGCATTGAAGTGAATTTGGATGTAACAGACATTACTCATGCTCAATGATTTATTTACAGTGTGTGGACTTCAGAGGAGTCTGATAGGACTTACTTCTCAGAATCAAAGGGGACTGTATTTGAATAAATTTGACCACATGTAAAAATTTATTAAAGCTTTTGGTTTTACTTTTAATAAGACAATAAATCAGCATTGTCTGTGGGTTAAAAAATACACATGTATTTTAAATAGAGTTCAAAACTAGATTTTACCAGTTATGAATTACACAGTCTTAATACTTAAAATGTTTTTTGTGGGTGTGTATATGTACACACCCTCATAAACATTGGATTTTTATCTAGAAAATGATTATGATAATGGAATGAGGCTTCAAGAATTACTATAGTGTTTATATCAGATTCTGTATACAAATTAATCTACAAAGTAATCACAAAATTATGTTGATAATGATGGGTGAGATGTAATTTTTAAGAAACCTACATGTCTTAAGAAACTGTTGATGTTACTGTTTAACTCAAATTTTTTTTGTTGTTTTTTTTTTTGAGACAGGGTTTCTCTGTGTAGCTTGGCGCCTTTCCTGGAGCTCACTTGGTAGCCCAGGCTGGCCTCGAACTCACAGAGATCCGCCTGGTTCTGCCTCCCGAGTGCTGGGATTAAAGGCATGCGCCACCAATGCCCGGGTATCACTCAAAATTTATTGAAGAACTTTATATTATATTTTTTGAAGAGACTTTTTAAGTCAGGATAATTGTGTTACTGCAATGAGCTTAAGTGAAAACGGGAACCGATAACTAATTTTTAACAATTAACATTTCATAAAGCAGACAGTAATTGAAAGTGTCAATGTTACACTCTTTCATATAGCTGAAACTTCCACACAGTAGAAACGTGACAGTTTCTAAACTTGGAGTCATATGAACCAGAAAACTAGAATGGCCTAACCATATCAAACTAATCAGAATTTTACTAATCAGAATTTGATTCTCTGTAGAATTCAGTGTAATCATATCAAATACTTGTGGACGTGAATTCTAGAATACTGACAGGTATTCTTGGCTAACTGAACTGGTACAGGAAATACAACATAGTAACTACACTGGGTGTGTGGACTTTGTGCACTATCATGATTCTGCTGTGAAGAGAGCTGGAGAGGAACTGAACTTGTGTGCTGAATTCAACCAATTTCACACGCTTAAAGGGAAATGGCTTCTCTTTGACTTAAGTCCAACACTGTTGATAGAAATCAAGATGGCTATGCTCACTGTGTGCAAAGCATCCTAAGCAGCATATAAATCAAGCGTCCTCTTAGCACCTCTTTTTTTTTGCCAATGCTTCAAAACACCCATAGCCTGGTGTGGAAATATCATACATATTTGTATCCATTTTCCCCATTTGTAATTCACAATGGAAATCACAGTGTGACACAGTAGAATTCAAAGCCAGCACATCAATTCAGGAAAAAATAATGCAATATTAAATGTTTGAAGGTATAATCAGTCGCGTGAGGTGGCCTCATTCTTCAATATCATTACTGGGAAATGATTAACTAATGAAATCACTACTGTCACTCTTACGAAAGCAATTAGTGAGAGAATAAGAAACCCACTCTCCCGCTACACTGTGCTTCTCGAGTTTACTCCGAAGGCTCTTGAAAAAAAGGGTCGGTCCTCAGCCTGACACCAGTAGAGACTGCAAAAGAACTTTAAGAGACAGAACGTATCTGGGTTCCAAGACCAAGGGGATTTCTTCTGTCCTCACATGCCTTGACTTTCCAGGCGCCTTGAGGTTTGTAGGTCTATTGGATGGTTTTATGTGAACATGACATAAACTAAAATCATCTGAAAGGGAATCTCAAAATTAAAAAAAAAATGCTTCTCTAAGATTGGCCTGTAGGCAAGCCTGCAGAGCATTTTCTTAATTAGTTATTGGTGATGGAGGGCTCAGACCACTGGGAGTGGTGCCACACCTAGGCTAGAAGTCCTGGGATCTATAAGAAAGCAAGCTGAGCAAGGCAAGACAAACAAGCCAGTTAGTAGCACTCCTCCATGCCTCTGCATCAGCTCCTGCCCCACGTTCCTGGCATGCTTGAGTTCCTGTCCTGACTTCATTTAATGATGAACTGTAATATGGAAACATAAGCCAAATAAAAGACCAAACTCTTTCCTCCCCAAGTGCTTTGGTCATGGTGTTTCATCACAACAATAAATAATCCCAACTAAGTCAGTAGATATGCTTGACTATGTGCTGGTAAAATGGTATTCTGTAATGAGGTAGGTTTAGATGCAAAGGGGAAAATCCACTATAAACTGAAACTGTGATGCAGTGAAAATATTTACTCTATTTAAGTTGACTTTTGGTTATTTTATTAAAGTAAATGGAAATTCAATTAAGAGAAAAAATGATACTGAGAAATTGAACTGTTTTGATGACTATACCTGCCAAAATAGTTATTTAAAGTATTATACTGCATCAGTGGAAAGTATTGAAACTACAGCTAATCATCAGCCTGAAGGAGCAGTCTAATACACAGAACTTTGCAAAGATAGAGGAACTTGATAGAGAAGCTACAACTTGCTGATATAAGAATCCCAGAGCTGTGTCTTTTTCTTCTGGAGGATTTCCTAGGGAAAGAAGAAGGTAAGGTTGAATGAGTAGCTGCCTGTGAAGTAGAGTGAGAGAAGCAACTGAGTTCAAGAAGATAGTTATTTTTCTTTAGAAAGTCCAGGTCCCCAGGCTTTTTCATCTGTTATAGAACTAAAGAATGAGAAAATTCAATGTGTTGTTGCTCCAGGAAAGATAATTCCTTTGTGGAGGCAACTGTCAAGCTTTGTGATGAAACAAGCCATATCATCATATATGGATTAAAGGTTCTCCTTCATAACGATGACTGCAAAGAGAACAGAGGCTTGTGGTCTCTATTATCCTGCTGACTGAGAGGCTAATGAATGGGTCATCTTCTGTACATACAGTGAGTGGTGTTTCCCTTCCTCCAGTGGAGATTCTCATTCTTTGTACCGTTACTTCATATGAAACATGTATATGATAAAGTTAGATAGAGGAAAAATAGAGTTTTTTCATCCTTTTTGATAAGTTCTTTCAGAATTTCACACAATAAATTTCAGCAGTATTTGTAAATACCTGTCCTCTGACACACACACACACACACACACACACACACACACACACACACACACACAGCTCCCATATCTGCCTGCCCATATTATTGTCCTTTTGGTTTTCTTAAAATAACATCAAGTACAGTTTGTGCTGCGACACCTCTTGGATGTGTGGTCTTCCACTGGAGCATGCCACACTCTGAAAGAAAGTGCTCCAATCCACAGACGAAGAATGATTAAGTAAGGAGGAGGGCTCTAGGGGGGAATGCATAGATCTCCCAGGGAAGAGGAAATAGAATACATTTTGCAGGTGGACTTGGGGAGGGAGGGGACAGGAACAGGAAATATCAGGAGGTGGGTGAGAGAGTACTGGGAGCAAAGACGAGAATTAGGGGGGGATTGGGATGGGATGCTTGGGAAACCTAGTGTAGTGGAAACATCCTGGAACGTTTGAGGGTGAACCTTGCAAGGACTCCGATAAAGGAGGATGTGGAGGCTGTAGTGACCATCTTCCTTAACCTGACAATGCTCCCCTTGCAGAACTGGGACACCAACCCAGCCGCAACACCCTCATCCTGCTACCTGTCCTGCCTGCAAGGTGTGCTTGGGCAATGCTGGCTCAGTACTTGTGGGAGTGGCCAACCAATGACTGGACTAACTTGAGTCCCAAAAGAATAAGGGAAGCACATGCCAGATCCTTCTTGGATGGCCAGGAACCAGAAGCTGGATAGCCCCAAACTGAGGGTAGAACTAAACACTACTGGCAAAAAAGAAAAAAAAATCAATTAAATGATTCCTAATAATATTCTGTTATACAATGGAATGGTGCCTACCCAGTCATCATCAGAGAGGCTTCCTCCAGCATCTGATGAGAGCAGATGCAAAGACCCACAGCCAACATTAGGCAGAGCTCAAGGGAACATTTGGAAGAGGGGAAGAAAGGATTCTAGGAGCCAGAGAGGGTCAAGGACACCAGGAGAACATGGCCCACAGAATCAACTAAGCAGGGCTCACAGGAGCTCACAGAAACTAAAGTGACAACCATAGGCATGGGTCTGTCTGTGCTAGGTCCTCTGCCTATATGTTGTGGTTTTCTAGTTTGAGGTTTTTGTGAGACTCCTAACAGTGGGAGTAGGGATGTCTTGGACTCTTTTATTTGCTCTTTGCACCCCTTTCCTCCTGCTATGTTGCCTCATCTACCATTGAAACAAGGATTTATACCTAGTCTTATTGCATCTTGCCATGCATTGTTTGGTTGATATCCCTGGGAGGTCTGCTTTTTTCTGAAGGGCAATGGAGAAGTAGTGGGTCTAAGGAGAGGGGAGGTGGAAAGGGGGAACTGGAAGGAATGGAGAGAAGGGAGAATGCTGTCAGGATATATTGTATGAGAGAATAAATGAGAAAAAAAAAACTACTTCTGCTACCACCAACTGCCATTTTCCTGTAGCTCCTTACCTAGGGATAGGACATTATGCTAACCTTCAGTTTCCATGTTGTGATTTCATTTGGCTTGAACTTGCATAGGTCTTGTACATACTGTCACAACCACTATGAGTTCATATGTGCAACTGATTTGATATTTTCAGAAAACCCAATTTCCTTGTAATTATCCCCTCTCAGGCTCTTACAATCTTTCAAGACCCCTTTCTTCAATGATTTCTGAGCTTTAGTAAGATGAGGTAAGGGGGAAAAAAGACATCTTTGTCATGGGCATTTAGAACTTAAACACTAGTGTATATAAGGGTGCTCTGTCAATCAAGGGTTATTCAGGGAACACTGAATCATTTGAATTTCCCTCCAGCAAGAAATGCACATTCTTCAAACCTGCAGAGTTCCAAAACAATTTGTTTCCAATAGAGAGGGATGAACATCTGGCAACCACACAGGAAACCCAGCATGTGCTCATGGGGACTTTCAGAAAAGTCTCTTTTTGTGCCACAAAGTTTCATCTTCTGGGCTCTCTACATGTTGTGTCTGTGAGAATCATATGAACTTTTCAAAAATGTACAGTGTAGTAAGATTTTTATATATCTTTTGTAATGGACAGTTAAACTGGGACCAAGCTGTCTCAAGGAATTGCCCTAGTAAAAATGCTAAGCTACATGGAATGCTTTTGGAAACATTTGAAATAGCAAGACAAATGGCTGACATTTCAATTTTGTGTGGTTTGATCATTCAGGGCTTTTCCCTCTAGCTTTGACTGAGTCAAATAAAGGTTAAGGTTAGTCCATATACAGAAAGTAGATTATAAACATAGGAATATGATCAAAGCCCTGAGGATCCTTGCCCCTGGTTTATTTAGGAGTTCAATATTCTTAGTCCATGTACTTATGAAGAATATTTCCATAAAACTAATTAATGAAATCTATCTTGCAAGAAACATCTATTTAGTTTACAATAAAATATTGTACCCTGTTAGTATGTGTGTCCCATAACATAATTAAATATGAAGAAAAAACATCATCACATAAATTGGGAACGGATTCAATGGTTACCTGGATAGTAGTTTTTTAGTGAACACTATTTTATTGTCTTTAAAATGAGGGATCAAACTGATTAGTTTTTCTCAGTGTGGTTGATGAAAATTAATCAAGAAAGATATCTAAGATACCACTAATCCTCAGTACCAAGCCTAACTTCTGGCTATGATGTCTAAAGAAAAGGCATAAGCCTTTTCCAATGAATATGGTAGTCATTCACGTTACAACATTACTGAGGAGGAAGGACTCTGAAAAACTATTGTACTTCATAATCTTCTGAATTAATTTATTTGATTCTTAAACTATTATTATATATTGGTTAGATCTTTACTCCAAACATTAGAATTCTGTTTTGTTTTTTCTTGATTTTTTTAAAAAAACTTTATTCTTTGAAAATTTCAGACATGTAGATAGAATGCACCTTGAGAGTGTCAAATCCCTACTCTTTCCCCTCCAATTGTTCCTGGACAATCCAACATGCCTCCCTCCTAATCTTATATTGCATTTATTACCATAGTTGTTGGTATTTAAAATTAAGTAGCTCACTGAGTCCAAATAGGGGTTTTTACATACCCTCTTCTTATAACAAAACTATATACAGAATTTTTGTGTTAATAAAAATACTTGAGGTTTTTTTTTTATTGCTGATTGAAGATAAACGGTGGAGGCTTTGATCCAATCACATCTGAATGCCCAATTTTCTAATTTCTAATGTCATCCCACATTTATAAACGTCTGAATACAGAGATTAGTTTTTATGATCAAAATTATGTGAAATTTTATTCTTTTCAATAACAGGTGAAAAAGACAACATAACTTCATAAAATTTTGAAAATACCAAGTTACATTTAGTACATCATTTAAAACTTTTAAGAATGAAAAGGTAAGTTATACTCATGAGAAAGCACAAAAACAATGTCTATTTGTAGTGTGTGGCTGTTTGAGCCATGCCCTGAAGCACTGACCCTAGTGTGACAGCAGGTAGTGGTTATACCTGTCTATGACTTTGAGGTACCTGCCCCTGGAGCATGATCATTGGGGGACCCTAAAGACCTGGGATGCACATATTCACCCTCTCTTCATGGTTTTAGATGCTAAAATGGACCAGGGCAGAGCTCACCAGAGAACAGCATTGGACCATGCCTCACCCTTCCAGGATCCTGTGACAAATTTTTTTAATTTTGTCTTGAGAGTTAACCCCCAAATAAATTCCTTTGCTCATTAAATAGACTCAGTGGATTGCTAGCAGTATAATCTCAATATCTGTTTGCTCATTATTCCTACAAATATGTTGTTACTTACAGACTCATATACACTCACATTTGGACTTTTAAAAATTGTGTCTTTGTATATTCAAGAAATAGAATTAGAATTATTATTTAAAATAAATGAACCTCTTTTAATATATTTTATTCTTATGATAAACCAACTGTAAAATTTACATTCAATTCTACTTATCTTTCCATTTTAAAAATTGTTTTGATGTATTTTTGCATAATGTCTGAAAGTAAGAAAATAAGGCAGATGTAGCCAGGGGCAAAGACAGAATTATTAAATGACATAATTGTCTGTTATCAGTAGAGAAATCCCTTGTATTCCTTAATGGAGTGTAAGAAATGATTTATTTCTTATTGAAGTATATTATAGACATAACAAAGTCCTGACTCATGCCTTTCAAAAATTCCCCATATTATCAGCTGAGTAGGAAGATAAGTACAAAAGTTTCTTGGGAACTCTTAAAAATGTTAATTAAAAGATTAGCTATTGAAAATTTACACAGAAAGGGATATTGAGTTAAAAATGCCAAAACAATACGACAAAGATTCCTAAAACTAAAAATTAACTTGACCCTCTTCTAGAGAGATAGTTTATTCCCAGTCACATAAAAAATGACTGATAATACCTTCTGATATGAATATATAATAAAATGTTCTCCAAGTTATGTTACTATGCATCAGGATAAGTCATATATTCATATTTAAGAAGACTTTATTATGCATCCAAATATACTTGTTAATATTTTCTTTAAGCTACTTAGTCAAAAGTAGTACAGTTGAATAATTTTATATAATATATGCAAAAATAAAGTAATATTTCTCCTTGCATGTGGCCTTTTCATTGTAAAAATAACTCACATCATTTAAAATTACAGAATACAAATTGTGTGTATATGTTACTCTTAAATTAGTGTTTTGAAAATGACTTAACTTTTGGTCAAAATGATGTCTTCTTTTCTGGATTAATAATAAACATCTAAATCTATGCTTGGTATAATAGTCTTGAAATATCACAAACAGTTTTGTTGATTTCTTTGTATTAAAACATACATAAATGATCCAGTGGGCATAAACTTTTTTTTATTTATTCCCCAAACTACAAGAAGTTGCAAACATGATCAAAATGTGTTAGATGCATACATAGAAATGCCATAATGAAATCTATTTTATTGTAGAATTAACATAAACTTATAAAATAACTTTAAAAAACTTGAGATACAAGATTTGCATAAATTGTTCATTTTATGACTGAAGGACTAAAGCCACTGTTGTATTTGGGAGTGACAAACCACAGCTAGTGAGATTTGTCTGTCACTGTATCTCAAAAGAACATTTTATTCTTGCACAAAATTTGTTGTTGCACAAGCAGTCTCCATTTCTCTGCTCAGGTTGGTCCATCTTCAGGTAAGACATTCTTAAGAGTTGCAAATTCCAGTTGAACAAGTGCTACTTTATTATTTCACCATATATTTCTCATATATTTGTTTCTTTGCTGCAGATTGCATGATGTCTTAGACTTTTATTGCTCTGAAGAGACACCATGACCATGGCAACTCTTATAAAGGAAAAAATTTTCATTTGGTAAGATGGCTTACAGTTTCAGAGGTTTAGTTCATTATCGTCATGGTGAGAAGCATGGCAGCACGCAGGCAGACATGATGCTGAAGATGAAGCTGAGAGGTCTATATCTTGATCCACAAGCATCAGAAAGAGACTGTGTACCACACTGGGTGTAGCATGAGCAGATGAGACGTCAAAGTCCACCCTCAAAGTGACATGCTTTCTCAAATAAGACCACACTACTCCAACAAGGTCAAACCTCCTAATAGTGCCACTCCCTATGGGCCAAGCATTCAAACAATGACTATATGGGGGCCATGTCTATTCAAATCACCACACATTGTATGCATAATCCCGTTTTACCTCTGTTTCAATATTGTCTTAAGTCTGGCTGTTGGCCCTGATGACTGAGATTCTTATTCCTCTGAGCTACTTGTCTGTGTTTCAGATTGTACTCAAAGCCTCTGTTGCTCTAAGTATTGCTTGTCTCATGTTACTCTGAGGTGAGTCAACAGATATAGAATCAAGTATAAATGATTTATTTATCCAGGTTCTGGATGCTGTCAGGAGACAAATTTCATATTTCTTTGGACTTCATCACAAATGAAAAGAAATATATAGTACAGCCATATGGCTATGTCTGATGATAGTTTAATGCACCAACCTACGTTTTTCAGTTTAGAACATGAGGAGATGAGCATGGTCATAATGAGTTCACACCTGCCTCAGTTGCAGACGCTTTGAAGGGATCCATCAGCTTCAAGAGGTCTGCTAAGTTACTTGTAGCCATTGTCCACATAGCATTACACAGCTTTCTCTGAGCAGTCCTGCCTCCTCTTCACAGATGCTGATGTGGAGGGTAACCCTTAAAATTGTAAATTATAATGTCTCAGAAACTACTTCCAGATAAACCTAACTTGAGACACTACTTAGGATTTGAGAGACATAGTCTTGCCTCCCTGCTATTTTAGTGCACTCTTTCTATGTACAGCAGCAACTATTAGTAAGGAATATTTTCTTTCTTCTTTCCCGTGTAACCTAGAGACTTATGCCAATGGAGTCTCCAGGGTATGTAGACCAACTAAGTTACAGAGTTAAATTGGGATAAAATGATATGCAATAGTTCCTCACTTGGCATACCAACAAGATCAGGGACTAAATATAAATCTAACTTTTTCTAATATTGAGCTTTATATTTTCATTGAGTTTCAAGAAAAGATACTTCTTCCTTAACATAATGGGAAAAGCCTACAAGAGGAAATTTATCATCTATGTCTTTATCTTCAACTACATGTATTTATTTTAATATCCCACAATTTTATTTGCTTAATAAGAAACAAAATTAGTGGTTAACTTCATAAATAAGAGAAAAAACAGTAGAAGCTGTGGTCTGTAGAAGAATGCTTTAAGAGAGGGAAATAAAAGTGGGATTTAGAATTACTAGTAAGTTATTGGAGAGTTGGATTGACACCCTGCTCTAAGCAAATGCCAGTTAAAAAGGAAAATGTGGAAAAGGTGCTGCTTTGGTATTCTAATTTGGAAAAAAGTTGTAGCAGCTCTTATTGAGCAGGGATTTTATGAGAACTAAGTAAAATTGTACACTTTCAATTCTTAGCTGTAGTCTAACCTAGAAGGAATAATGAGGGGTTACTACACATTTTAGAGATCTTTTATTTCTCTAAAGGATTACCTTTTCATGAACGATTTCTCCCGACGAGTTGGTTTATGATAACCATGGCATTGGAACAGTGTCTGGAAACGTTCATTCATCATAGCACTACAAGCCCAAGATCTGCTCTCCTGGTTTTTTATCATCTGACACAGTTTCCCATTATGCTTGAATTTATTTTAAATCACTTAAGATTTAATCACTTCAGGGGTGATAGAGGGTGGTTCAGGTATTTTATGTTCTTAATATATTTCTCATTAGGCAAGCTTCCAAAAATGTTTCCTTATTAGGAAAAGATCCCAGCAGATGATCCATAAATAGACTGTAATGTTCCCTCTATCAGCTCTTTGACAATGGAAGCTTTTCATATTTTAGTAGGAAAAATGTCTTAGTGCAATGAGTTAATGGTTTGAAACCATCCATAGATCTCAGAGGAACTATGATTCTAAACTTAGGAGCTATAATGAACTAAATAAATTCAAGATAGGTTTAGTTGTTATTAATATAAATGATTTTAAATTGTTTGCTATAGATGGCTCTAGATAATGTGTAATTTGTCTTTGGCATGTGTTAATATTTTCATTCAAAAAACTAACCATAAACGACCTTATTAACTTTTAATTTAAGGTATTTAACACTTACTATAAAATATACATAAATCCAAGGCATGGCTTATCTAAGAGATAACTTCCTAGTATACAAACTATTCATAGGGCTCTGTACTTGAAACAATATTCTAATGAATTATTTTTATCATGTTCTCAGCAGGAATTATAAAATAATCTGAGTACCATAACAAAGATGGTCGGTCACATAATATTTTCTACCTCTAACACTTTTCAAAAATGAATAAATAAATATTTATTTATTTTACATCCCAGCCACAGTTTCCCTCCTTCCTCTCCTGCCAGTCCCTCTATACTCACTCTCCTCTATCCCTATCCCAATTCACTTCTTCTCTGTTTCTGTTCAGGAAAGGGCAGGCCTCCCATCTCCCATAGATATCAACAAAACATGCCATATCAAGTTGCACTAAGACTAAGCGTCTCCCATATATTAAGGTTGTACAAGGCAGTCCAGTATGAGTAGTAGGGTCCTAAAGTCAGCAAGAGTCAGCAAGAGCCCCTGCTCCCACTGTTAGGAGTCCCACATGACCACCAAGCTTCACAACTGTAACATATGTGCAGAGTCCCTAGGTCAGTCCCATATAGACTCCCTGGTTGTCGATTTAGTCTCTGTGAGCCCCTATGAGCCCAGGTTAGTTGATTATGTAGGTTTTCTTGTGGTGGCCTTGACCCCTCTGGCTCCTAAAAGCCTTTCTCCCCCTCTTTTGCAGGATTCCTTAAGCTCTGCCTAATGTTTGGCTCTGAGTGTGCATTCGTTTCCATCAGTCACTGGATGAAATCTCTATTATGACATCATCCTGAGTGAGATAACCCAGACCCAGAAAGACAAACATGGCATGTACTCACTTCAAAAATGGATATTAGCTGTAAAGTAAAAGATAACTGTGCTACAATCCACAGACCCAAAGAGACTAGGTAATAAGGAGAGTTCAAGGGGGGGGGGGGCATCGGAACTCCTTGGGAAGGGGAAACAGAAGAGATTTCCTGAGTGGACTTGGGGAGGGTAGTGTGGGAAGATGAGCAGTCAGGTTGTGGGGAGCAGTGATAAAGGGGGAGAGTACTTAAAGAGACTACTGGAAAGAGGGGGCATTTCGGGGCAGGTAGAAACCTGGTGCAAGGGAAGCTCCCAGGAATCTACAAAGATGACCCCAGGTAAGAATACTAACAATAGGAGATATGTAGCCTAAACTGGGCATCTCCTTTGACCAGGAAAGACCTCAAGTGGAGTGACTGGGACACTAACTCAGCCACATAACTTTCAAACTATGCTCTGTCCTGCCTATGGGATTTGCTGGGATAAGAGTGGCCTAGGGATTGAGGGAGTGGCCATTAAATGACTGGTCTAGCCTAAAACTTATGCCAGGAGTCTAAGCCTATCCCGATACTGCTTGGAGTACGTGGACCCACAGGCTGGATGACCCAGAGACCTAGGATAGAACCAAAGACAGCTGGAGAAAAAAAGTCAATGTAATGCTGCCTTAACACCATTCTATGCCACGACCTTTCCCCATCCTACCTCAAAAGCTTCTATTTGTTTCCCGATGAGTTTTTCATTATTACCACAAAATAAATGATGACCCAAGATCTCTGTGAGGACAGAAAAGCTGCCTCTCCAAGGTATCAAAGAATGCTGGCCTTAGAAAATCAACTTGTAACCCTAGCCCTAACCCCTAACTCTAACTCTAACCCTAACCCTAACTCTCTAACCCCAGCATGATCCCACTGAAATAACCGTGGGGGAGGTATTGTCAACTAGAGCTGTTAAAGGTAACCAGTTTTTGGAACCTTCCTATGACCAGGTATTCTGCTGACCCCTTAGTTGATCTTCAGACCATGGGCAACATGGAAACATTTAGGGTATATTGGTAGACTTAAATGAAAATCAGAATTCCTCATTACAAGATACTTTGGTAATAAATCACATGATTTTATTTTTATTGAAAGTTTCTTAAATATAATACTATTTATCAAATTTGGCTTTTAAACAAGCCCAATTTTTAAAGACAAAATGTTATTTATTTTGTCCCCCATATGCTTAATTAACTTGTAGGTTTAACAAATCTGTAGGTGTTAAATTAAGAGACATGGTCCCTGAGACATGGCCAATGCCGTAGACTTTATCATGCGCTCTTTAGATGGTTCTAGAACTGACCATAAGTGATATTTAAGGAAGGTGCGATGACACTGAGTGGTGGTTGACAAGCTGAAGCAAAATTCTTCAATACTTCAAACATATTTACTGCCTTAAACCTTTCAGGTTAGAGGAAATGTCAAAAGGCAGGGAAAAAAAGGATGGGGCCCAGCCTCCTCTGTGAGGTCACAGTCACATCTGATTTACTGAGGAATTTTAGAAGTGACACTTGTCAAGTGACAATTCCAACATCAGATCCTTAGGCCACTTGAGCAACAAACTGTAGGAATCAGTTGTTGTATTTTCAATAACTGTAAAAGAGTTTGAGTGCTGAGATAACCCGAGTTTCAAAGCAGCTAATAATCCAGGTCAATAATGTCTTGTGCCATTGGGAATTTTTCATCGTCGATAGCTACACTATTCTTCAGCTTCACTTCTAACTGCAATAAGAATGCAGCTTTAGCAAATCTGGGCTCCTCTCTATGACATTATTAATAAGAGTTTAATGAATCTTATTTAATAATTTATTTCAGATAAAATTAATTTAAAGAACTTCCACATAAATGTAGACTCTGAGATTCTTCTATGAACATTATAATTTTTTTCTTACTCTTGTCTTTGGTTTTCTTTTTTTGGTGTCTGATTTTTGTGTGTTTGTTGTTTCTTTACATTGTACAAACAGTTGTGTATATGAATGTGTGGTCACTTGCATACTCAGAGGCCAGAAAGTGACACAGAATTCTTTTCTACCATCATCCACCTATTCTCTATAGACAGGGTGTGTCAGTGGACTGAAGCTGGCTAGGACTGACAGAAATCCCTGCCAGTCTTCCTTTCTCTATCCCATGACCACTCAGGGTTTACAGGCATATATTACCATCTTGAAATTTTTTATGTAGGCACTGGTGATTCAAACTCAGAGTATAAAACTACAAGACCCATTATTTTGTGGGTACTTTTATTTAGTTACAATTTGGTGTGTTGTTTTCTTTCTTTCTGGGTATTGTTTTTTCTATTTTTTCTTGATTTTGGGGGGTTTGTTGCTGTATTGAGTTTTGGGGGTTTTTGTTGTTCGTTTGTTTTATTTTGCTTTTTAATTTTTATTTATTCTTCTCTCATATATTACATTCAGACTGCAGTTTCCCCCCTCTCTTCTTCTCTCAGTCCCTCTGCATTACCTCCCCTCTACCCCAATCATTCTTCTTTCATTTCCTTTAAGAAAAGGGCAGGCTTCCCAGGAATATCAACCAAACATAGCATATCAAGTTGCAATAAGATTAGGCACCTCCCCTCATATTATGGCTGGACCTGGTAGGAGGAAAAGGATCCCCAAAGCAGGCAAAAGAGTCAGAGAAAGCCCCTGCTCCCACTGTTAGGAGTCCCAGAAGAAGACCAAGCTACACATTCATAACACATACTCAGAGGGCCTAAGTAAGACCCATGAAGGCTTCCTGATGGTTAGTTTAGTCTCTGTGAGTGCCTATGAGTCCAGGTAGGTTGATTCTGTGGGTTTTCTTGTGGCGTCCTTGACTCCTCTCGTTCCTATACTCCTTCCCTCTCCTCCACAGGGCTGCCCTTTTGTTTGTTTTCTGAGAAAGAATTTAAAGTTTGGTGATTAGGAAGGGGAAGAGGATCTAGGTAGAGCTGCAGAAGGGTCATAATATGATCAAAACATTTAAATTTAAAAATTAGTTTAAATAACAAGCAGTGTAATAAAATAACACTAAATGTGAAAAACAAACAAAAAAACCTGCAATGCCCTCCCCCAGATATTCATTTCCTCGAATAGGTTTCCACACCCTACAATTACCACAACCTATTCAAACAACACTGTCAGCTGAGGGACATGTGTTCAAAAACATGGGCTCAACGGGAACATTAAACACCCCAAACAAACAAACAGGCTCCTAAACAAAGCAATGATAGATTTGATCACTAGAAAGATGGAGTGATTAGAAAGTAGGGAAAATGAATTGTACTCATTGATTACCATGTGTTTGAAAATATTGGAGATTAGACTCTACTGTACTCTGGAATAGTAAGATATGATGATGCCAAGATTACTGAACACATGAAAATATTGGCAGAGTGGCATGTCCCAAGAGGTCATAGGCACATTTCCCCCCAATGGTTTTACCTTGCCCTAAGTAGCTCTTCAATTCCATTTTTCCTGTTGTATCCTGTATAATAATCATAAAAATGTGGAAGATGTATTCTTTGATATTTAACAAGACAAAACCCTCAGTATTAAAAACATGTCAAAATGATAAGTATTCTGGAAATAGAAAAAAAAAACTACTTTTCCAGACTACAGTGGATTAGAATGTAGTAATCAAAATATCATTGAATAAACACCCAAATATTGGCAGTATGTCAATTTATAAATAATCTATAGAAGAATGTGTCAAACAGAAGTTTAGAAAATGTCTGAATCACATGATAATTTGAGACATTCCATGCAAGTAGTGCTTAAGGACCAATTCCTAGCCCTACATATATGTCCATAGACCTTAAATGTACAAAAGAAGATCTCCAACCTGAGAATAGGGAAAGACTCAAGAAGTGAGGCCAAGAGGAGTGAGAAGAAAATAGATGCCAGGCCAGTGAGGAGCTCAGTTCAGAAGGGTTCAGGTCATCAAAACCACAGAAAATCAAAACTGACTCATTGAGGTAAAAATATTCTAATATTGATAATGTAATATTGATAAATGTCTAGCAAGATTAATGAAAAAATATGAAGAGAAAGTTTAACTGTCTAATATTAGGAATGAAAGTATTTAATGCCACTACATATTATGTAACAAATACAATGAAGAAATCAACTTCATATAAATAAGATGAAAAAATGTCATCTAAAATTCTGTTATAAGTTCCCACCTACTACTCCTATATTAAATGCACAATTGAATAGCATTATAAATGTCAGCATTTTCAACTGATGAAGCATCTTTATCTTAATGCTGCTAGACCTTGCTAGCCGTGGTAAGGTCAAGCACTACTGCAGCCATTAATACTGTATTTGTGACTACTACTGACCACCAGAGGACGTTAAATAAGGCTGATTATCTTTCATAACATGAATGGTTTCTTACAACAAACAGAAAGCCCTAAAAGGTAAAACAGACTTCATGAGGAGGAATTCTGACTTGAAATTTTCCTGATTTTCTACTGCATTGACATATCCTACTGATTCTAGACGAAAGAGTTCACACAAGTGTCTGTGACAAATTCTAAAAATAAATCTCCATCCTCTTGTTGCTTGAGAATTTCTCTCCAGCTCCCAAGTCCTGCCAGCTCCCAAGTCCCGCCAGTCCCAGAACCCACTTATAAAATAAACACACAGACGCTTACATTATTTAAACTACTTGACTATTAGCTCAGGCCTATCATTGTCTAGCTCTTACTCTTATATTTAGCCCATTTCTATTAATCTCTACTTTGCCACGTGGCTCGTGGCTTACCGGTACTTTACATCTTCCTTGTCCTGGCGGCAGCTCCAGGCAGTCCCTTCCTCTACCTTCCTGTTCCCTCAATTCTCTTCTCTGTTAGTCCTGCCTATACTTCCTGTCTGGCTACCGGCCAATCAGTGCTTTATTTATTAACATATTTGTCATACAGAACATCCCACAGCACTTCCCCTTTTCTTCTTTTTCAAAAAGGAAGGTTTTAAATTTAACATAGTAAAATTACATATAACAAAACAATTATCGTGCAAGAATTACAGTTACAATATTAAAGAAGATATCCTATCTATCTTATATTTGTGAGTTTAAGGTTTTATATCTAACTTATCTTTTATCATAACTGAGGAAATTACAACTATCTAGTCTTCAACCACATCAAAGACCTCAGAAGGATATAATACTACCTGAGAAATGGGAGAAGGATGCAAGCAACTTTCAGGAGTCTTGCAGGGTAGACAGAGACAGCTGACAGCCTGGACAGTCATCCAAAGTTCTCTTGTAAAGTTGGGGCATCTGTTTTCAGCTCACAGGCCTAGAGTCTCTCAGTCATTTTTTTCTGTGTCCTGTAGAATGTCTGGCAGTTTCCTCTGCAAAGCAGGAACCTGAAGGACCATTTTGTCAAGCAAAGTTCAGTGGTCACCTTCCTATGGGTCCTGTATGTCCAGTCGATCAAGCAGTCCAGGCAAGAACAGTTTCTTGCCCAAATGGCTATTTTTGCCAAGGTGAAGATAAACTCCATATGGATGTTTATCGATGCCCATCCTCCTCTGAAGTGAATCCAGTGTTGCTAGGAGCAGATGTGTCTCACTGTCCAGAACGTCTACTAGCAGTTATAGTTACAACTTAGTGTATATATATATATACATATATATATACACACATATATATATA